>BOPN01005462.1:20000-22500 GCA_017312705.2 Penaeus japonicus
GGCAATGGGGATACAGGATGGAAGCACAGGTAATGGGGATACAGGGAGGAAGCACAGGTATTGGGGATACAGGGAGGAAGCACAGGCAGTGGGGATACAGGGAGGAAGCACAGGGGGATACAGGGAGGAAGCACAGGCAATGGGGATACAGGGAGGAAGCACAGGCAATGGGGATACAGGGAGGAAGCACAGGCATTGGTGATACAGGGAGGTAGCACAGGCAATGGGGATACGGGGAGGAAGCACAGGCAGTGGGGATACAGGAAGGAAGCACAGGCAGTGGGGATACAGGAAGGAAGCACAGGCAATGGGATACAGGGAGGAAGCACAGGCAATGGGGATACAGGGAGGAAGCACAGGCAGTGGGGATACAAGGAGGAAACACAGACAATGGGATACAGGGAGGAAGCACAGGCATTGGTGATACAGGGAGGTAGCACAGGCAATGGGGATACGGGGAGGAAGCACAGGCAGTGGGGATACAGGGAGGAAGCACAAGCAATAGGGATACAGGAAGGAAGCACAGGCATTGGTGATATAGGGAAGAAGCACAGGCAATGGGGATACAGGTATGCCTAAAGAACCGAGACACGACCGTGACGCAAACAGGGGCGGAGTCTCCTTGCTATACGAGTATCTTTGAGAGCTTTCCTACGCTATTCTCGTGATCGGAATGGCCGCCCCTTCTCGGAGATCAAAGATTCGATTCCCGGGCTCACTTTTCCCTCCTCGAGCCAAATGAAGAAGCGCCAGAGCGAGTATTGGTTCGGGTTCGAGTCTCCATGCCAAAGGGGCTGAGGATGGTGACACGTGGAGGCGGTTCGTTGCGTGCTTGTGTTTGTTTGTGTGTTTGTGTTTGTGTTTGTGTTTGTGTGCTTGTGCTTGTTTGTGTGTGTTTGTGTGTTTGTGTGTGTGCGTGTGCTTGTGTTTGTTTGTGTGTGTTTGAGTGTGCGTGTTTGAGTGTGTGTTTGTGTTGTTTGTGTGTGTTTGTGTGTGTTTGTGTGTGTGTTTGTTTGTGTGTGTGTGTGTTTTACTAAGCTCCGATTTTCACTCTAATCACCCCCCTCCCATGCTCCAACCCCACCCACCCCGTGAAAACGTACCGGGTTGCCTACTTGCACCCGTCGACTAACTCCCCCCTCCCCACCCCTCACCCCGGATCCGCCTTCATAAAATAGAATAACCTCGTCATTTGTTTGGGTCATAAACCCCCCGAAAAAAAAAAAAATTCTCTGAAGCACCTGTTGCATCCCCGTCCGCCAAGATCAGAGGAGATGGTGGGATGTTGTTCTCCGTGCAATGCTTACTCATCTTTTCCATACATTATGCAATATCACGGTGTCTCCTACATTGCACAAGAATACTTTAAATGAGCAATGTTACCCACTTCAACGCCTAAAAAAAAAAAAAAAAAAAAAAAAAAAAAAAAACATAAATTCCTTTGATAAATATGTTCTTTTTGAGTTTTTCGCTCCTCCTCAGCCGATGTTTGAAGTCAATAGAGTGAAGCTAAAACATTATCAATGCTTTTAGAAACATTACGTCAGCTCTTTATAGCCCGCCTTATAGTTACGCCGCTAATAAATCCCTTGTCAACATCCTCTTATATTCCTTTATAACAGATGTTGGAGCAAGTAGCTGCCAAACATTGCTTTTCGAAGGAATGTCATTTGCACACCTTATTGCTTGCACTGAAAGCACATTGCTTCCCGAGACGTTAATTGAAGGCCATGGACAGTAATTCCTTTCGAGTAATGGCAGACATAAGGCAGGGGTGGCGTTAGCGGAATAATAGTCGATATAAAAGTGTGATAACAATAAGTCATTCACCTGGGGGATGGATTGGCAGCATTTGTCATTACTGGTTGGAATGAGAGGAATTACGAAGTCCTCGCATTCCATTCTTTTTCTCCGATTATTTATAGCGTTGAGTTATTTAATACCGTCGTCATCGCCATTGTCATTGTCATTGTCATTGTCATCGTCATCGTCATCGTCAACATCATCATCATCATCATCATCATCATCATCATCATCATCATCATCATCATCACCACCAAAATCATATTCCTCTTCACCCTTACTATCATTATCATCATAACTACCGTTATTATTATTATCCTAATTATCATCTTAATCATCACCATTATCATACCCTTTTAGCACTGTCCATAAATGAAGACACATTATGAAAAGAAAATTTTAATGTCAGTATGATAATTGGCTGATATTAGTTTTATTATCATCATTACTATTATCTGAAACACTGTAACCACGATTTTCAAGCATCACCGACATAATTATCATTGCTGTTGCTTTTATTATCTTTTAAATGATAATGATTACCGTGCCGAATAACATATTATTTATCTTTTGTCTCACTTTTATTGCTTTTGTCATTAATAACAATGGAAATAAAGTCAAAGTAATAACGATATTACCAAGAACGATGTTGCAAAGTAGATCATATCCCTACTTAACAAATTTATAAGTAATTAAA
>BOPN01005462.1:35000-37500 GCA_017312705.2 Penaeus japonicus
ATATATATATACATACGTATACACACACACACACACACACACACACACATATATATATATATATATATATATATATATATATATATATATATATATATATATGATATTATATATATATATATATATATATATATATATACATATATATATATATATATATATATATATATATATATATATATATTTATATATATATATATATATATATTCATATATATATATATATATATATATATATATATACATATATATATATATATATATATATATATATATATACATATATTTATATATATATATATATTTATATATATATATATATATATATATATATATATATACATATATATATATATACATATATATTTATATATATATATATATATATATATATATATATATATACATATATATACAAATATATATATATATATATATATATATATATATATATATATATATATATATATAAAGAAAGAGAAAGAGAGAGAGAGAGAGAGAGAGAGAGAGAGAGAGAGAGAGAGAAAGAGAAAGAGAGAGAGCTAAAACTAGTTAAGAACACATACGGGGCACCATTAAGGGATATGCTACTTACTATCTGGGTGTCGAAAACGAGATTCTGAATAGGCATACATTCATACGTATCTGTGTGTGTGTATGTATGTATGTATATGTTTTCATATTTTGTCTCCAGTCTTTCCAGTATTCCGCGTGACATCTCGACCTGACCTCCGTTTTATATGTCTTTGACCTCACGTGTTCATAACATACCGTGTTCTATTTCCCTCTTTAAAACCTTCTCTGCCTCCTCAACCCTCGGGACGACAACCCTGACTTCGACTTCGAAACTGATGTCTCATCATACACGTATACTTCGTGTGTGTGTGTTCGTCTCTGTCTTTATTAACAATTCAAAACAAACGATACATTGTTGATGCAGGATACAGTGAAAGCATATTAGGATTATTTTTTTTACCATCTTTATTATTATCAATTGTGTTAATACTTTCATGTTAATATGGCTATTAGTACCACAAGCACATCAATATCATTGTCATAAAAACAATGCATTAACATGATATTAGACCCAAGAGACAATTTACACTCGATAATTGTCCAGGTCTATAACAGCAGTCGTGATGAAAGAAATCTGATTCCTATTCCACTATAATAGCAAATGCAACAAGATATTTGCTGTTGCACTGTTCCCATAAAAAGTAAAATTATCAAGAGCTAAGACGGTAAAACACAGTCCAAATGATATATATTATTCAAAGCGTGGCTATTCAAACCGACATACAGATAGGCAAGGAAACGTAATTCTCTTGTGGCATTTTATAAACTTTACACTATTCCGAAATGTTTGTTTTGTTTTTACCTGAGTTTTCAAACCTGTTAAGTAGCAGTAACAATCTGAATGTAAACTTTGCCGTGCATAAAGGCAATACATACGTCTCTTAAGTTTCATTATGAGTTTGATATTAACTTTAATTACCTAATAACTACGTGCTATTAATATTCCCTCTTATAACATCATCATCGCACTATACGCCAGTTTGAGTTTAATAGTTAGCTTTAACTACACATTAACTGTTGCTAATGATGCTATTTTTGTTGCATTATTGTCATATTCCCTATCGCATTACGCTCCCTGTCTCTACTCATCACATATGTCATTACTATCTTGGCATGAAGTTCATGGTGACACTTCTTACGTTCATTTTATTTTTTTAATGTTTCAGATCTCTTCCTATTGTTGTCTGTCTCTCTCTCTAAATGTTGCAATGATAATAAAATTGTGGCTGATGATAATAATAGTGATAATAAGGATAATGACATGAATAATGATTTTAATATGGATAATGATAATGATAATAGCAATGGGTTTGCGTGATAATATTAATAATGATGATGATAATAATAGTAATGTGTGTTACTGTAATAAAGTGGATAATATAATAATGATGACGAAAATGAACGATGATAAATAATGATAACCGCTAATGATATTGCTAATATGTAGTAATAACGACGAATAATACCAATGATAATGATAACCATAATCATTAAATATTATCCTTAATACCTTTGATATTATTAAACACTATCCCTGTTATCAGTGTTTGTGCTACTACCTCCCCCCCCTCCCCCTCCTTATCATAACCGTTCCTGTTGTTATTGATATTGTTATTGATGTTGCAGCGATCTAAGAAACGGCAGAGATATCAATTATTATAAGAGGCACAATGACAGTTATCATTAAAAAAAAAAAAAAAAAAATGTAATAAAAACGGCGATTATGCTTATGCTAACGGCGATCAAAAATCGTGTTTAGATTCAGCGTCCATAACAGTGGGCCGAAAAGGACCAATGAGATAACAGCAGTCTTTATGATAACACTGATGACAGGCATGCATGATACGGATGGCGGTCATGATATCTTTCATTGCGCAATGTGCTTTAGTTTATGGATATCTAGTTTGAGAATCTTTAAGTATCT
>BOPN01005462.1:52500-55000 GCA_017312705.2 Penaeus japonicus
CATTATTTACTAAAGTTATATTTAGATCCACAGGCTTTTTTCTCGAAATTGTATCAACAGACCTTGTTAGTGCCCCACACAGGTGATTTGTCTGTTCAGGATCAACGTTCTCCAGACATTGTGACAAAACTATTATTTTCTGAAAGACAAAGACGCGCTCTGGATAGAAAATAATAACTGCATCGGATTTTCATAAGCTTTTTGAGTTATTTGTCTTTGTTTGTAATGTCGTTCGAAATCTATTCTAAGACTTTTTAAATTGATTGTTTTATGCCCTACTATTGTGTAACATGGCGTTTAACTAGACTGGCTTTCAAATCCAGGTTGAATATAGCCTGGGACTCCGTCTTATAACAGATGAGAGAGAGCTTGTGAAACTATATAACGAATATTTCGTGATATACATACACACACACACAGACACACACACACACACACACACACACACACACACACATATATATATATATATATATATATATATATATATATGTGTGTGTGTGTGTGTGTGTGTGTGTGTGTGTGTGTGTGTGTGTGGGTGTATACACACACACACACAAATATATATTATATATATATATATATATATATATATATATATATATATATATATATATATATATACATATATATATATATATATATATATATATACATATATATATACATATATATATATATATATATATATATATATATATATATATATATATATATATATATATATACATATATGTATATATATGTGTGTGTATATATATCTATGTATATGCATATATGTATATATATGTATATATATATATATATGTGTGTGTGTGTGTGTGTGTGTGTGTGTATGTGTGTGTGTGTGTGTGTGTGTGTATGTGTGTGTGTGTGTGTGTGTGTGTGTAAAAAAAAAAAAAAAAAAAAAATATATATATATATATATATATATATATATACATATATATATATATATATACATATATATATATATATATATATATATATATATGTATATATATATGCATATATATATATATATATATATATATATATATATATATATATATATATATATATACATATATATGATTATATGCATTTTACATATAAGTATGCATATACATACAATATATGTGTATATATGGCTGTATATATATATACATACACAGACACACACACACACACACACACACACACACACACACACACACACACACACACACACACACACACACACACATATATATATATATATATATATATATATATATATATATACATATATACACACACACACACAGAATGAGAGAGAGATGTATTTAATATACACACAGACGTGATGATGATAATTATAATGATGATGACAACGATAATAATAATAATGCTGATAATAATAAGAATAAGAATGATAATGATAATAATTATAATGATAATAATGACTAAATAAAGATAATGAAAATGATGATAATGATAACAGTTGAAGTATTAGTAATGGATATAATGAATAGTCTGTAAAACATTTCGCCTGACAATCTACTTAATCGAGCACCAAAAGGCACTTCGTGTTCAGGCAGCTGTCTGCTGTTCTCACAATAAACAACATGAAGTGAAAAGTCATGAAATAATAGTTAGTCAACTCATCGGAACTCAGCATTAACAATACTTCATTTTTAACTTTGGAGTCACGTTAATAGAAATGAGGTAAAAAGTTCTCCCGCTCTTTTTCAAAAGTAACTGAATGTTGCCTTGAGTTTGTAATTAGCAGCCAGATATATTTTTCGTTGTTATTAATGCTACACAGGAATAGATAGTTTAAGGAGTTTCCTTGAGAGAAGCATAATATTTTAATCCCTTGAGATTATCAGATTAGCTAGCAAATGAACTGACCCAGCCCTCTTCACTTCCCTTCTATGTATAAGTATCACATGCAAAGGTCATGCATGCCATAGCAAAAAATCAAAGGCTGACTTACCATCTGACATTTGATGTACCACACGTGTAAACCTTACAACAACGCTTTCTTGTATAGATGTATTTTAGTACCCTTGTTGGTAACCAGTAGAGTGTTTGATTACTTTTTTTTCCAGAAAAAGGTTTGGTATTACTTTTTTTCTGAATTAGAATATTAACTTTTAATGATTGTTCTTTTTTGCACATTATGTCATAGGATTATTGTTTTGTGATTACACCCTACTGTATCAAAGACATATTCTTATGTGTGTTGCTCTTTAGTCTTATTATTTTTATTTTTTATTTTTATCTTTTTTGTCAGAGAACAGGCATGGTCTTTGTTTATTTTGTTGTTTGTCTAATTCGGTGTATGGAGATACATAGAGAGAGTGAGTGGGAGAGGAAGGAAGTGAGTGAGTGATAAGGGTAGGGAGGGAGAGTGAGTGGGAGAGAGAGAAAGAGAGAGAGAGAGTGGGAGAGGAAGGGAGTGTGTGAGTGATTAGTGTAGGGAGGGAGAGTGAATGGGAGAGAAAG
This sequence comes from Penaeus japonicus, assembly GCA_017312705.2. Classification (NCBI taxonomy): domain Eukaryota; kingdom Metazoa; phylum Arthropoda; class Malacostraca; order Decapoda; family Penaeidae; genus Penaeus; species Penaeus japonicus. Next base: position 54,970 of record BOPN01005462.1, read on the forward strand.
AAAAAGAGAGAGAGAGTGAGTGGGAGAGGAA
>BOPN01005462.1:87500-90000 GCA_017312705.2 Penaeus japonicus
AGTATCTTGCAATGAATAATTCTAAATTAATCCTTTTTTTCTAAGACATTTCCATGATCTAGAGAGGAACCTTACCATGCAAAGAGTGCACGTTATCAGTTGCTTTCTTTGCCGGATATTTTAGCTGTCGGTAGATATTTTCAATAAAATTAGCAGTCGATAGATTTTTTTCAGTAGAATTAGCTGTCGATATATTTTTTCAGTAGAATTAGCTGTCGATATATTTTTTCCTTAGAATTAGCTGTCGGTAGATTTGGAAGGCGGTAATTTTAGCTGTCGATAGATATAGTCAGCAATTGAAAGGTCACACGGTTTCAATAGTGACAGTGTTCAGGCATAATAAAATTCTTGCAAATATTTTATAATTCATTTTCCGTTTTGATCAGCAATGCTCCCCGCCCACCTTCCCTTTCTGATCTAAGTCGTCTTAAGGTCAAGGTATTTATTACAAGTTTTACAACACTTCTGTAAAGTGAGTGTCTTTGTATCGGTATTCCAAAGTGCTGATTATGTCGTGTCTTGCATTTTTTATCATATTCCTGAATCATCAGATAGATCCAACATAAATGCATTATACCGAGATGAGAGACATGGATATACTCCAAGGGTATTTTGTAGATATAAACTTATGAATAAATACCAGCCAAGACACAAATCAATAACAACAACAGCCTCGTGTTTCCACAATTTTCGTCTACAGTCCTCGAATCCCATTGAATAATAATAATATCACTAACTCCAACACAAAGAAACATCTAAGTTCATTTCTGTGTCACTCACCCCAACCCAACCCCCCAACCACATCCCCTACCCTCCATCCCCATCCCCTCCCCTATCCTTATCCCCCATCCTTCCCCTACCCCCGTCCAACCCTCCACTCCTCCACCCCCCTCCCTCCCCTACCCACGTCCACCCCTCCACCCCTCCACCCCCATCCCTCCCCTCCCTCCACCCTCCACCCCCATCCCTCCCCTCCCCTACCCCCGTCCCCTCCCCTCCCCCCCGTCCAACCCTCCCTCACACCTCCTCGAGCTAGACACTCCTGCCAATATAGGGTTTAAGGCAATATAACACCAACAATAGGATCCCCTGAAACAAATGAGGAGTGGAGCCAATATTGTCTGGCGACTGGCAGGGTGTAAAGCCAATCTCATGTTGTGTCCCTAACATACACGGTCAAAGGCCTATATTCTCTTGTCGAGTCGTAGATACAGCCCAGGTCGTCGCGGGTGAATTACTAAGCAATAAGGGTGACGCGCGGAGATGACGGCTTATTAGGAGTGCCACAGATGGTCAAGCCTAATGACCAAATTTTAAAGAGAAAAGAATAAATAATTATAAGATTGATTAATGTATAACACGTAATAAAACGATATAAAGAATAATCATAAGATAGATTAATATATAAAACGTAATAAAACGATATAAAGAATAATCATAAGATAGATTGATATATAAAACGTAATAAAACGATATAAAGAATAATCATGAGATGGATTAATATATAAAACGTAATAAAACGAAATAAAGAATAATCATAAGATAGATTAATATATAAAACGTAATAAAACGAAATAAAGAATAATCATAAGATAGATTAATATATAAAACGTAATAAAACGAAATAAAGAATAATCATAAGATAGATTAATATATAAAACGTAATAAAACGATATGAAAAATAATCATAAGATAGATTAATATATAAAACGTAATAAAACGATATAAAGAATAATCATAAGATAGGCTGATGTATAAAACGTAATAAAACTTAATAAAACGATATCGTATACACACATCTATGTAGCTAAGGTCCTTCTACCGATATTGATTGGGTGAGTAATATCTTTCTGATGTTACCCTGGGTATACTGAATGCTGGTCGGCGCTTATGAATATTTTAGACATGAACGACCATGTAAACGTGTGTAGATCGCCATTGTTGCATGAATGTTGCTGTGTCATTAAATACATACTATAGTTTGTTGCAAATGTATTTAAAAGTGTAGTTACACAATATACAATTGCTTTTTGGAATGGATTGATTTCAATTGGGCTCAATGATTATCAATGATAGTCGTTTGGAAAGTGAGGAATTAGAGGAATCATCATTGTAAAGGATGTGCTTGGCAAGTCTGAATTGGGATTCTTACGTGGGAATATCCTCTGGTAGACTAATTACTATATATATATATATATATATATATATATATATATATATATATATATATATATATGTGTGTGTGTGTGTGTGTGTGTGTGTGTGTGTGTGTGTGTGTGTGTGTGTGTGTGTGTGTGTGTGCATATATATATATATATATATATATATATATATATATATATATATATATATATATATATATATATATATATAAACATATGTATATATATGTGTGTGTGTGTGTGTGTGTGTCTATATATATATATATATATATATATATATATATATATATATATATATATATATATATATATATATGTATATGTATATGTATATATAT
>BOPN01005462.1:95000-97219 GCA_017312705.2 Penaeus japonicus
GGAAGAAGATTTAGAAGAAGAAGAAGAGGAAGAGGAAGAAGATTTAGAAGAAGAAGGAGAAGATGTAGAAGAAGAAGAAGAAGAGGGAGAGCAAGAAGAAGAAGACAAAATAGAAGAAGAAGAAGAAGAGACCACACAGCTAGCGGGAGTTGTCGTAGCGTCTTTGCCTCCGCTTCGGGCTGGACAAGCAGGGAGGTTATCGATGTCCGTGATGCTGGACGTATTGACAGTCGCAGGGTGAAGGGCTGACCATTTCTGACGTTTGGGACGGTCGCTTGAGTGTTTTTTTCTTTTTTCTTCTTCTTTTTTTATGTTTGTTAGTGCTTGTTTCTGGTGTTTGTGTGTGTGTGTGGGGGGGGGGTTGTGTGTGTGTGTGTTTGTGTTTGTGTGTTTTGTTTGTGTGTGTGTGCGGGGGGGGAGGGGGTTGTGTGTGTGTGTGTTTGTGTGTTTTGTTTGTGTGTGTGTGCGGGGGGGGAGGGGGTTGTGTGTGTGTGTGTTTGTGTGTTTTGTTTGTGTGTGGGTGTGTTTGTGTGTTTTTGTTTGTGTGTGTTTGTGTGTTTGTGACTGGGTGTGTTTGCGTGTGTGTGTGTGTGTGTTTGTATTTGTATTCATATTTGTATTTGTGCTTCCAAGTGTGCGTATACATGTATTTCTTTAGACAGACAGATAGACACATGAATATAAACACACACACACAGAAACAAAATATCACAAACACACGAAGCACACAAACACACAAAAACACACTCACAGGCGTCACACACATCGAGCAAATTCTCAAGCGCCAGCCAGCACCAGGACCAGAACCATATTCTCCCGTGGTTGTGTTCTGTCTGCCAAAGGATAATTGAATTATTCGTCGACGGTGAAAAACGATGATAAACAAGCCATAATCTCTAGTTCAGTTCTCAAAAGAATGACGGAACTAGACAACGAGGCCGATGTGAGTGATTCATGGATGTAATTATTGCAACACTGCAGGAGAGGAGCGAGTATTTGACGCGGGAGTAAATCATGGGATTGATTTACTTTTTTTTTTTTTTTTTTTTTTTTTTTTTTTTTACTTTGTTTTTTTTGTGTGTGTTTTGTTATTTGCTTTCTTTTTTTTTTTTTCTCTCTCTCTCTTTTCCTCTTTGTGTATGTCGCTGTTTGTAGTTTGTGTATTTTTTGCGTTTTTTTGACGGGGGTGGGGGGGGAAATGGGAGTGATTCTTGTTTAGTCCTTCGTTATGCTTTTGTTGTTGTGGTTTTCTCTCTTTCTCTCTCTTATACTCTCTTTTCTCTCTCTCTCTCTCTAGCTCTCTGTCCCTCTCTCTCTCCCTCACACTCTCCCTTTCTCTCACACCCTCCCTTCCCCTCCCCCTCCCCCTCCCCCTCTCTCTATCTCCCTCCCCCTCCCCCCTCTCTCTCTATCTATCTATCTCCCTTTCTCGCTGCTCCCTTTTCTCTTCAAATCTAGAATGATTCAAACTAGACATCTAATTCCCTTGACATTTGATGCGTGGAAAATATAACCATGTTTATCCTTTTATATGATTTATTATTGAATGCGGCACTTCGTTTAAGCCTGTATAACACTAATAATCATTATGGTTATGATTGGTTTTCATATTATCATTATTTTCTGTATTATCGTTATTATGGTTGTTTTTATTTGTTGTTGTTATTATTATCATTATTATTTTTTTATTATTATTGTCATTATCGTTGTTATCGTTGTCGTTATTATTATTTTCGTCATTGTTATTATTAATATTAATTATATTATTGTAGTTAACTTTATCATTATTATCAGTACCACATCATTATTATCATCATTAATGTTATCATTAATATTATCATTATCACTATTGTTATCATCATTATTCTCATTATCATCATTTTTACTACTATTACTACTATTGTCATAACCATTACTACTGCAATATTTTTCATCAAAATGATGATAATTATTGTTATTACAACTATTATTTTTTCCATCTCTATCATTATCACTATTATTATTATTATTGCTATCATTATCGTTATGATTATCATTATCATTGATATCACAATCATTATCATTAACATCGTTATCATTATCATCACCGCTATTGTAATCATCATTCCTACGATTATTTTCATCATAATTATCATTTACACCATTATCGTTACCATCATTATCATTATTCAGTTCATTCATTTATGTATAATCGTTATTGAATTAATTAATTTCTAGGG
>BOPN01005463.1:0-7500 GCA_017312705.2 Penaeus japonicus
TTCCCTCCATAAGGGTAGGCGTCCATCAACAACAAAAATAACAACAATGGCAATAACAACGAATTCAGTGTCATAACTATTATCATACTACCATGTTATCATTAATTGATGTTATTGATTTTTTTTTATTCATTCTCTTTCCTTTTGATATTCTTAACTTCTTATTTCTGTTGCTATATTTATCGCTAGCAGGGACAAAAGAGAGAGAATGAAAGAAAGAAAGAAAATAAGAAGGAAGGAAGGAAAGAAAGAATGAAAGAAAGAATGAATGAAAGAAAGAAAGAAAGAATGAAAGAAAGAAAGAAAGAAAGAAAGAAAGAAAGAAAGAAAGAAAGAAAGAAAGAAAGAAAGAAAGAAAGAAAGAAAGAAAGAAAGAAAGAAGGGAGGGAGGGAAGGAAGGAGAGAGAGGAAAGGATGGAGGGAAGAGTAAATGAATGCAGTAGATAGTACGGATGGCGGTTGGTTTGTGTTTGTATTGAAAACTGAAGAGGAATGTGTTGTCTGGGCAGGCGGCGCGTGGAGGGAGGAAGAGAGGGAGGGAGGGAGAGAGCGATGGATTGAGGGAGAAAGGAATCGAGGGAGGGATTGAGGGAGAAAGGAATCGAGGGAGGGAAGGAAGGAAGGAAGGAACGAAGGAAGGAAGGAAGGAGGGAAGGAAAGAAAGAAAGTGATGAAGTCCCGTAGTTAAGCCGCGCCTACAGTTACCTCTAAGTTGTTTCGGCTATGTTGCAGGCTGTGGTTAGGTTTTCTCGTCGTCACTTCCTTCGGCTTGCATTGATGTATTTATTTGTACTGCGTGTGTTGACTGACTGACTGCAGATTAACTATTTCGAATATAACGTGACTATAGCTTGTGCATTGCGCGTGCTTATGGCGTGTGCTGTTTACTATCGACTTGAATTGAGTTTTTGAGTTTGGGGAGAACAAGAACAAGAACAAGAAGATGATGATGATGATGATAGTGATGGTGATGAAGTGATGATGAAGAAGATGAAGATGAAGATGAAGAAGAAGAAGAAGATGAGGATGAGGATGAGGATGAGGATGACGTGTCCTTTATTTACACATCAAGGACATGACCACAGTGACCAGTCCCATCGCAGCGGGGACGGCGGTTTCCATTCACGGCGGCAGGAGGAGGAGGAGGACGGACGGTCCGGCGTTCATTCACAAGAGGAGAGGCGTGAGCGACGTTTACACAGGTGACGCTGCCTTCATTCATTCACTCGTTCATTCATTCGGCTTGGCGTGGCGTCCGGGCGGCGGGCAGGGTGGGGGGAGGGGGGGAGCGAGCGATGTCTTCGGAGAAAGAATGTGTGTGTATATATATATATATATATATATATATATATATATATATATGTATATATATATATATATTTTTTTTTTTTTAACTACTATATTTAACCTCTGTATTTCACGTTCATATTAAGACCTTGACAGACAGACAGACAGACAGAACTCTGACTTCGAATCAGGATCATCCAATGGCCATACTGCGGCCTCGGGGGATCTCGTTGCAGCGGTTGATTCCCCCCTTCAATTGGCCGATTGAAGGGCTGGTTCCCATTCATTCATCGATGGCGTGGGGTAGAGGGTAAGGGGTAGGGGGAAGGGGGAAGGGGTTAAGGGGTGGTAGGGAGTGGGGTAGGGGGATAAGGGCATAATTGCTGTTCAACTTTTTTTTTCTTCTTGTTCTTGTTCTTGTTGTTGTTGTTCTTCTTCTTGTTCTTCTTCTTCTTCTTCTTCTTCTCCTTCTCCTTCTCCTCCTCCTTCTTCTCCTTCTCCTTCTCCTTCTCCTTCTCCTTCTTCTTCTTCTTCTTCTTCTTCTTCTCACTCATCCATACATCAGCAGGTTGAGTAGTGAGGTCTTTATTATGATTGATTGATTGATCGAGTGATTGATTGATTGTTTAGGAGTCGTGTTGCCAATCATGGATGAGACGCTCCATTGTTCACCGGGAGGGGGGGTGGAGGGGGTTGGGGGGTGATAGTAGTCGCGTTGAGGAAAGTGAATGGGGGAAAAAGATTCATGGGGGAGAGCTGAGAAAAGGAGGGCTGGCTGGCTGACTGGTTGGCTGGCAAGCAGGCTGGCTGACTGGTTGGCTGGCAAACAGGCTGGCTGGCTGACTGGTTGGCTGGCTGGCTGGCTGACTAGCTGGCTGGCAAGCAGGCTGGCTGGCTGGCTGACTGGTTGGCTGGCAAGCAGGCTGACAAGCAAGCAATCTGGCTGGCTAGCTGGCAAGTAGGCTGGCTGGCAGGCAAGCAGGCTGACAAGCAAGCAAGCAGGCCGGCTGGCAAACAAGCAGGCTGGCTGACAAGCAGGCTAGCTGGCAAGTAGGCTGGCTGGCAGGCAAGCAGATTGGCTGGCTAGCAAGCAGACTGGCTGGCAAGCAGGCAGGCTGGCTGGTAAGCAGGCTAGCTGGCAAGCAGGCTGGCTGGCTGGTAAGCAGGCTAGCTGGCAAGCAGGCTGGCTGGGTGGCAAGCAGGCAGGCTGGCTGGTAAGCAGGCAGGCACACTGAATGACTGACTAACTGTCTGACAGACAGCCTGTAAACAGAAAGAGAGATAGATTGACAGTCAGTAAACAGAGAGAAAGGCAGGAATGCAGACAGACAAGCAAACAGACTAGGCATATTTTAAACATGCATTCGCTTTCTGGCATGCATGGTCAGATATGGCGGAGTCTGTTGATGCTGTCCGTGCACTGCTTGTCTCTTTGCTTGCCTCCTTTTACTCCAGTCTTGTGTGACACTACATTCTTATGTTCACTCCACCCCCTCCTTCTCCACCCCCACCCCCTCCTTCTCCCCCTTGCATTATTCTCACTTTCGTGTCGACTTTTCATTCAGCGCCTGGCATTGTTCCTCGCGACATTATTGCATGACATGCTTTTACTCCTTTCCATTCATCGCAGTGTGTTGCTGCTGCTCTTCCTCCTCCTCCTCGCCTCCTACTTCCTCCTCCTCCATCTACTACTTCTTCTCTTTCTCCTTCTACTTCTCCTCCTCCTCCTCCTCCTCCTCCTCCTCCTCCTCCTCCTCCTCCTCCTCCTCCTCCTCCTCCTCCTCCTCCTCCTCCTCCTCCTCCTCCTCCTCCCCCTCTTCCTCCACCACTACTCCCGGTGCAACTCCTCGTTCCGTTATTCCTTCTTCCCCCCTCCCCCCTCCCACCATCCCTCCCTCTCCAACCTCCAATTAGCTTCACATGTAAGTCCCCCCCCCTTCCCCCAACCCCCCACCACTTGTTCCCACGGTCAATCGGGCTCCCCCCTCCCTCCTTCCTTCCCCCTTCCTCACCCTCCTTCCTTCCCCCTCCTTCCTTCCCTCTCCTTCCTTCCCCTCCTTCCTTCCCCCTTCCTCCCCCCTCCTTCCTTCCTCCTCCCTCCATCCATCCCCCTTCCCCCTCACCCCTTCCTTACCTTTACCCCCTCCCTCCCTTTTTTCCTTTCCTTTCCTTTTCCTTCTCTTCCCTTCCCTTCCCTTCCCTTCCCTTCCCTTCCCTTCTCTTCCCTTCCCTTCGTTACATACACCCTCTCGGGCGTCCGCAGAGTGTGGGAGGGGGGGGGGTTGAGTAAGTTAGGGAGGGAAGGAAGTGAGTAAGCAAGCAAGCAAGCAAGCAAGCAAGCAAGCAAGCAAGCAAGCAAGCAAGGAAAAGGAAGAAATGAATAAGTGCGGTAAAGGAAAAAAGAGAGAGTGTGAAGAAGGTAGGAGGGAAGGAGGGAAGGAAAGAGGGAGGGGAGGGAAGGAAGGAGGGGAGGAAGGAAAAGAGAGAGAGAGATATACTGATAGATAGATAGATAAAAAGATATATAAGTAGATATACAGATAGATAGATAGATATACAGATAGATGGATAGATAGACAGATAGATGGATAGATAGACAAATAGATAGATAGATAGATAGATAGATAGAAAAAGATCGAAATAAATGGCTATAAGGACCTATGGAGTGTATGTAGTGTATCAGGAGAAAGTGAACTGCGGCCCAAAGCCACGAGACTTCCCGGTTCGACCTCTCGCACACTTAATACTACTTAACTAGCAACACCTAGAAGACGAAAGAAGAAAAAAAGAGAAAGGTAAAAATAAAAGTACTTGAAATGTTCTTGTTTCTCTCCCCTATGCACATTCATTCCGACCGCTAACTAGGGTGACGGCTTTTTTTTTTTTTTTTTTTTTGGGGGGGGGGGGGGGGGGGGTTGCAGATGCGCAGTACATATCCATTTTCTATATGGTTCTATATTGATGTCGGTCTAGTGATCACCGGTCTTTCTTTTTGGCCTTTTTTTTATATCATTCATTCATTTATTCGTTCATCTGTTCCCCTCGTCTCAATAAACAATGGACAGTAAACTCACTCTGTATGTCTGTCTGTCTGGCTCTCTTTCTCTTTCTCTTTCTCTTTTTCTTTCTCCCTCCCTCCCCCCCTCTCTCTCTCTCCCTCCCCCTCTCTCTCTCCCCCACCTCCCTCCCTCCGCTTCCTCCCTCCCTCCCTCCCTCCCTCCCTCCGCTTCCTCCCCCCCTTCCCCACCCTTTCTCACCCTCTCTCAAGTAACGTCCGTGACTTGCAAATTTTCCCCCGATTTTTTGTTTCTCTTCTTCCTTTTCCTCTCCTACGATAATTCTCGTTATTATTACCTAATTTACTTAGCGCATTGCCATTGTTATTTGTATGTACCCTCGGTTAATGTTTTTTCCGTTTTCTTTAATGATTTTCCGTTTTCTTTGCAGGTAAGCTTGAGGAGGGTGTCAAGGCAGTGTTACAAGTGTTGACGAGGCTGTGAGTTTTTGATGATGATGTTGTTGTTTTTTGTTGTTGATTGCCATAACTGTGACGACGGTGATGGTGGTGGTGAATGATGGGTGATGGTGATGATGATGATGATGATGATGATTGGGTCATTGTTGGTGGTTATAGTGGTGGTGGTGATAATGAGGATAATGATGATGATGTTAAAGCTGATCCTGAGTCATCACCCCCCCCCCCTCCGCCCTCCCCATCATCACCATCATTATAATTGGTTATGAAGCTGATCCTGTGTCATCACCCCCCCCCCCCTCTCGGCCCTCCCCATCATCACCATCATTATAATTGGTTATGTTACTACCACCATTCGTATACATCTCTTTCCGAGGTTTCCCCCTGAGGTTTCCCCCTGAGGTTTCCCCCTGAGGTTTCCCCCTGAGCGTGATAATGAAAGTGACAAGAAGGGACGGCATCTTCCTCATTTTCTTTCTTCTTCTTTGGGGTCGCTTGCAAAGGGAAAGTGTAGGGAGAAGGGAAGGGGGAGGTGGGGGTGAGGGTGGGGGTGTGGGTGGGGGTGTGGGTGGGTGGTTGCCGGATCGCCCGCTCGCTGATGGAGCGCAGCATCTGGGATATTTCGTCCTTAACTCTTACTTAATTACTACCACTTCCGCCGCGCTCGACCTCTGCGACCACCGCCGCTGCCGCCGCCGCTTCTGCCTTCGCCGCCGCAGCTCCGCTTCCTCCACGGCCGTTCACCTTCGCCAGCTGGCTATGCCGAACACGCCTCGCGCGACTCGGTGCAGCCTTCGTCGTCTTCTTTTTCTCCTCCTCCTGCTTCTTCTTCTTCTGCTTCTTCTTCTTCTTCTCCTCCTCTTTCTTCTTCTGCTTCTGCTTCTCCTTCTCCTTCTCCTTCTCCTTCTCCTTCTCCTTCTTCTCCTTCTCCTTCTCCTTCTCCTTCTCCTTCTCCTTCTTCTCCTTCTCCTTCTCCTTCTTCTTCTCCTTCTCCTTCTCCTTCTCCTTCTCCTTCTTCTCCTTCTCCTTCTCCTTCTCCTTCTCCCTTCCTCCTCCTCCTCCCTCCCCCTCCTCCTCCTCCTCCTCCCTCCCCTCCCTCCTCCCCCCCCCCCTCCCTCCCCCCCCTCCCTCCTCCCTCCCCTTCTTCCTCCTCCTCCTCCTCCTCCTCCTCCTCCTCCTCCTCCTCCTCCTCCTCCTCCTCCTCCTCCTCCTCCTCCTCCTCCTCCTCCTCCTCCTCCTCCTCCTCCTCCTCCTCCTCCTCCTCCTCCTCCTCCTCCTCCTTCTTCTCCTCCTTCTCCGTCTCCTCCTCCTCCTCCTCACTTTTTCCCTCTTATTTACCTGTAATCATGATTTATTTAATCGTCCCTTTATTTATTGGTCTGAGATTATTCTATGTGATATGTGGAATTCTTTTCAATGATATTGATGTAATATTTATCATTGTTGTTGTTGTTGTTTTCTCTAGTGTGTTCTTCTTGGTTATTGTTTGTTGATATCTAGCCTTTCTAATTTATTATTACTGTCGTTATTATTATTGTTGTTGTTATCATTATCGTTATTTTCATTATTATTGTTTGTGTCTTCCTCCTCTTAGTTTCATTCGATTTTATGTTGCTTTTGTTATTTTGTTATTTTTGTTATATTTGTTATTTTTGATGTTCATTATTTTTGTTATTCTGTACTGTTGCTTCTGTTATTTTTTGTCGTCCTTGTGAGCGCGCGGGAGAGAGAAAGTTTTGTAGTCATACGTCGCCTGCTCTACATCGTTATTGCGTCATTGATCATCCCGGGAACAATTTGCATCGAGAGTTTGGGGAGGAGGAAGATGGAAAGGGAAATTGAAAGGGGAAGAAGAAGAGGGAAGGAGGTGAGGGAAGAAGGAAGGGAGGAAGGAAGGAAGGAAAGAAGGAGGGAAGGAAGGAAAAGGAAAGAAAGAAAGAAAGAAAGAAAGAAAGAAAGAAAGAAAGAAAGAAAGAAAGAAAGAAAGAAAGAAAGAAAGAAAGAAAGAAAGAAAGAAAAAGAGAAAGAGAAAGAAAGAGAAAGAAAGAAAGAGAAAGAGAAAGAGAGAGAACATCGAATGGCATAAAACGGCAATGAGAAAGGCGTAGCAAGAACTCTACAGCCGATGCCCTATATATAATAAGAGCGTCCAAGCGGAGGTTATTAACGAAAGGAATCAGAAACGAAAATAATAATATCTATTGTGGTCACTTATGTCGCAATTATAGTTACGGTAATAGCTAAACCATCTTTATCATTATTGTGATTTTAATTGTTTTTGTTTTTTTTGTTTAATCATCATAATCCTCAACATCATCATCGTTTTTTGTTTTTTTAATTAAAACCCTCAAGACACACCATAAGAAAACGCGAAGTACGAAAGAGACGAAAAGAAATAAACGAATTTGGTGGGTGGGTGGGTATGAGTGAGTGGGTGAGTGAGTGAGTGAGTGAGTGAGTGGAGTGAGTGAGTGAGTGAGTGAGTGAGTGAGTGAGTGAGTGAGTGAGTGAGTGGAGTGAGTGAGTGAGTGAGTGAGTGAGTGAGTGAGTGAGTGAGTGAGTGAGTGAGTGAATGGATGAATGAATGAGGCGAGGGATAGAAGAGGGAAGAGAGGGAAGCGGAAGGGAGGGAAGGAATTGTGGAAAGAGGAAGATATTTGATTTGATTTGAAATGATTATTTTACAGAACAATTCACACGCCCAGCAAAAAAAAAGAAAGAAAAAAAAGAAGAAGAAG
>BOPN01005463.1:20000-22500 GCA_017312705.2 Penaeus japonicus
GGGTTTCGCCTTTCGCCATTCGCCATACTGTATGTAAACCTGCGTCCGTTGTAACTAGCATCCTAAAACTGCTGCAGTCAGCTGGGTCGATGTTTTCTCTAGGACCGGGAAGGTCGGCCTGGCCAGATGTATAGTCGCTTCTCCTTCTCTACATTCTCTCTCTCTCTCTTTCTTTCTTTCTTTCTTTCTTTCTTTCTTTCTCTTTCTCTCTCTCCCTCTCTCTCCCTCCCTATCCCCCTCTCTCCCTCCCCCCTCTCTTCCTCCCCCCCTCACCCTCCCTCGCGACCTGATGGAGGAGGCGGGGAAGAGAAGGTAAAGGAAAATGAATAGGAAAAGGGGAAGGAGAAGAAAAACGAAAACGAAAACAAAAACGAAAACGAGAATAAGGACATTGAGATTGGGATCGGAAATAAGAAGGAAAAGAGGGGAAAGAAGTGGTTTTCAAGAGCGAGAATGTGAAGGAGGTCAAAGCGTGACCCAAAGGAGAAGGAAGAAAAGGCTCTGGCGGGGACAGTGCGATGACCGACGTCCGACGTCCGTGTGGGCAGGCGCGGGCGGGGGTCATTAGAGCCATCGCAGGACAAGGCCTTGCCGATTCCGGGCGCAGGTTTAGTGTGGAGGGGATAGTGGGGGGTAGGGGGCATGGGGTAGGGTGTATGGGGTGAGGGGTCATGGGGTGAGGGGTGTGGGGTAGGGGGTATGGGGTGAGGGGTGTGGGGTAGGGGTCATGGGGTGAGGGGTGTGGGGTAGGGGGATAGGGGGATAGGAGTATGAACGAGGTGGGTTTGTTGTGTAGGCCTATGGATGTGTATGCTATTCCTGCGAGAGTATTGTGGGTCGGAAGTTGGGTTCTTGTGAGGAGTCGGAAGTTGGGGATTGGGGGGTGGGGGGTGGGGGTGGGGGGGGTAAAGGAGGGTGAGTGAGACAGCGAGGGAGATGAATGATTGAAGGATGGATGCCCAAGGGGCCCAGGGCGGGAGTGGGTGAGCCGTGCAGGGGAGAAGCAAGAGGAGATCGATGCCGGGAAAGACACAGCTGTGGGAGGAGGGGTGTCAGGGTTAGTATTTTTAAATATTTTTTGAGAGAAAGAAAATACAGGGAAAGGGTGACTTTTGTATGTGTGTTTGTGTGTCTGATTTTGTGTTCGTTTAGTTGTGTATGTTTTTTTTTCTTTCTTTTTTTTGATGAAGTTAGATTAGTCTCGTTTATACCTTTAGCTACATTTGTCAGAGTGGATTCTGTTCATTCTCTTTTTTTCTCTTTAATGAGAGAAAAAAAGTGAAAGAGTGAGCAGGATCTGAGCAAAGAGAGTATAAACATGTGCGGCAAGGTTCTTGACTATACAAAAGACGTAACTCCTGTTATTGGAATATTGGAATAGGGCAGCACGCACATGCACGCGGGAACGCACGCATGTGCACACACACACACACACACACACACACACACACACACACACACACACACACACACACACACACACACACACACACACACACACACACACACGCACACACACCCTAATACACATACACCTCACTCCTTTCCTTCCAACACACACACACATTAAGACACCTTATTACAAGAACAAGTTATCTAAATTTGGTAAGAAATGATTATCTTTTGCGGATTTTTGGTCACTCTTAAACATTTTGGACTCACTAATTATATATATATATATATATATATATATATATATATATATATATATATATATATATATATATATATATATATATATATATCCCTCCCAGGGAATAAGCAGCGTTCTGATTCCTTGGTGGGAATAGCGCTGGGAATCGTGACATGTTATCCCCGAACAAAGAGCTGGCAGCAAGACAATGCCGTGGGGGTAAAATAAAAATGTAAAGGGAAAAGGAACAATCATGGGACTTTCGACTCGGGAGTGTGTGTGTCTGTCTGGGCGGTGCCTGGTGGGAAAGGTGGAAGGTGGTGGAAGGTGGTGGAAGGGGTGGAGTGGGGTAGGAAGGGTGGATGGGGTAGATGGAGTAGTGGGGGAGAGTGGAGTGGATGGGTTGGAGGGGTTAGTAGAAGAGGTGGAGTGGCGTGGAAAGGGTGGAGAGGAAGGCGGAAAGTGGGAAAGCTCTGACAGGTCTGTGGCACCGACTAAGCCTCATGGAGTGGCACCGCCCCCGTGGCTTAGCGAGCTTGGAGTGAGGAAGCCGATTCCCTTTCCTGTGTGTGCTCCAGTATAGCGTAAAAGGGGACGCACAATCAATTCCTTCGCTCAACTGCCGTGTCTTTATGCGTGGCTTGTGGAGTAGCACGTACGCATTTAAAGTTGTGTGTCCCTTACTTCCAGTTGGGAGCTGCTTGCACGTACACACACACACACACGCCCCTGATACCCGCCCTCCCCTGGCCGTAGGATGGGCGGGCTGTGACCACCTGTTGTGGGCAGGACCCCCTCGAGTCCTGTGCCGTCACACTTCTCCCTCAAGCGCTCGGGGAGAGAACGTGCTCGAACTTGCTGTTTCCG
>BOPN01005463.1:27500-30000 GCA_017312705.2 Penaeus japonicus
TTCGGTCGGTCCAGCTGGGAAACCGTAGTAGTGTGTGAGGTGTGTGCCATGGCTAGGGTTACGTTGCGGTGAGGACCCGCGGGGCTAGAGTTACGCCGGGGATGCAGGGTCATGCATTGTCAACGCCCCCCCCTCCACCCCACCTCTTCATTCTCTTCCCCATTTTTCCCCTCTCTTCCCCACTCCCCGCTTCACGCTAACTCTCCCCCGCCCCTCCACTCTCATCTCTCCTTATCCTCATTCCGTTCCATATCCTTTCCTTTCCTACCTCACTACTTTCCCCATTCCCCATTCCCTACCCCATCCCCCACTCTCTCCCTCTCCCTCTCCCTCTCCCTCTCCCTCTCCCTCTCTCTCTCCCTCCCTCCCTCTCTCCCTCTCTCTCTCCCTCCCCCCCTCCCCCCCTCCCCCCCCCCCCCCCCCCCCCTCCCCCCCTTTCCTTTCCCTTCCCTTCTTTTTCCTCCCCTTTCCTCCCCTTCCCCTTCTCCCTTTCCCTCTCTCTCTTCCTCTCCCTCTCCCTCTCCCTCTCCCTCTCCCTCTCCCTCTCCCTCTCCCTCTCCCTCTCCCTCTCCCTCTCCCTCTCCCTCTCCCTCTCCCTCTCCCTCTCCCTCTCCCTCTCCCTCTCCCTCTCCCTCGCCCTCTCCCTCTCCCTCTCTCCCTCTCCCTCTCTCTCTCTCTCTCTCTCTCTCTCTCTCTCTCTCTCTCTCTCTCTCTCTCTCTCTCCCTTCTCTCTCCCTTCCCCTTCCCTTCCCTTCCCTTCCCTTCCCTCTCTCCCTCCCCCTCCTCTCCCTCCCCCTCCCCCTCCCCCTCCCCTTTCCCTTCCCCTTCCCCTTCCCCTTCCCCTTTTCCTTTTCCCTTTCCCTTCCTCTTCCCCTTTCCCTTCCCCTTCCCCTTCCCCTCCCCTTCTCGTTCTCCTTCTCCTTCTCCTTCTCCTTCTCCTTCTCCTTCTCATTCCTCTCCCTCTCCCCTCCCTTCTCTCTTTTCCTCCCCCCTCTCCCTCTCTTCCCTCCTCCCATCTCCCTCTCCTCCCTCCTCCCATTTCCCTCTCCTCCCTTCCATCTCCCTTTCCTCCCTCTCCTCCCTTTCATTTCCCTTTCCTCCCTCTCCTCCCTTCCATCTCCCTTTCCTCCCTCCCATCTCCGTCTCCTCCCATCTCCCTCTCCTCCCTCCTCCCATCTCCCTCTCCTCCCTCCTCCCATCTCCCATCTCCCTCTCCTCCCTCCTCCCATCCCCCCCCCCTCCCCATCTCCATCTCCTCCCACCTCTCTCTCCTCCCTCACATCCCCCCCCCTCCCTCTCCCCTCCTCTACATATTTAGCTGACATTGATGGACACCGCTGGCGCATGACCGGTGTCATTGGATCGCGCCATAGTATTCAGTTCCGCACCTCAGTAACCAAGTTGGCCAAGGCAGGCTGATTTCCCGGCTGTGTGTCAGATGTGGGCTGTTTGGATTGTGTTGATTTATTGATCGGGCGTTTAATAAAAAAAGCAAAGCGAAGCGAAAAAAAAAATGCTATTGATAACTGATTACTATTGATAACTATATGTAACCCCCTCCTCCTCCTCCTTCTACTTCTCTTTCTCCTCCTCCTCCTCCTTCTACTCCTCCTCCCCACCCTCCTTCCTCCCTTCCTCCCTCCCTCCCTCCCTCCCTCCCTCCCTCCCTCTCTCCCTCCCTCCCTCTCTCCCTCTCTCTCTCCCTCTCTCCCCTCCCTCCCTCCCTCCCTCCCTCTCCCCTCCCCCCTCCCTCCTCCTCCCTCCTCCTCCTCCTCCCTCCTCCTCCGCCTCCTCCTCCTCCCTCCTCCTCCTCCTCCCTCCTGCTCCTCCCACTCCTCCCCCACTCCTCCCCCTCCTCCCCCTCCTCCTCCCCTCCTCCTCCTCCTCCTCCCCTTCTCCTCCTCCCCTTCTCCCTCCCTCCCCTTCTCCCTCCTCCCCTTCTCTTCCTCCCCTTCTCCTCCTCCCCTTCTCTTCCTCCCCTTCCCTCCTCCCCTCCCTCCTCCCTCCCTCCCTCCCTCCCTCCCTCCCTCCTCCTCCCTCCTCCTCCTCCTCCTCCTCCTCCTCCTCCTCCTCCCTCCTCCTCCTCTTCTACCTCCTCCCTCTTCTTCCCTACCTCCTCCCCTCCTCCTCCTCCCTCTCCTCCTCCTCCCTCCCCTCCTCCTCCTCCTCCTCCTCCTCCTCCTCCTCCTCCTCCTCCTCCTCCTCCTCCTCCCTCCTCCTCCTCCCCCCCCCCCCCTCCTCCTCCTCCTCCTCCTCCTCCTCCTCCTCCTCCTCCTCCTCCTCCTCCTCCCTCCTCTTCTTCTTCCTCCTCCTCCTCCTCCTCCTCCTCCTCCTCCTCCTCCTCCTCCTCCTCCTCCTCCTCCTCCTCTCCTCCTCCTCCTCCTCCTCCTCCTCCTCCTCCTCCTCCTCCTCCTCCTCCTCCTCCTCCTCCTCCTCCCTACCCCCTCCTCCTCCCCTTCTCTGCCTCCTCCTCCTCCTCCTCCTCCTTCTCCTCCTCCTC
>BOPN01005463.1:35000-60000 GCA_017312705.2 Penaeus japonicus
TTTCAAATGGAAATTTTAATCCCCTACTCCCCCAATTCACAAACTCCACCCACCCTCCCTCCCCCTCGACCCCAACTATCTATTTTTAAACTAGCAATCTCAACTTGATATTGGAGAGAAATAAAAATCATTTTTGGTATTATTATCTTTAACATATAATATTCCTCAAAGTGATCAACTTGCCTTAGGTGTTCAGATACCCCCCCTCCCCCTCCCCAACTTCTTTTCCAATCCAACCCTCCCCCCCCTTTTTTTTATTCTCCATCCCCACCCACCCCCCGTGATTTCCATTGGACAATGTATTTACTAATTTTTTTTCTCTCTCTCTCCCTCTGTCTTCCTCTCCCCCGCCTCTTTCTCTCTCTCTTTCTCTCTCTCGCTCGCTCGCGTTTCCTCCCTACGCCAGGCAATGGAAGACGGGCAGGGGCGCTACGGCCGCGAGTGCGATTGGTGGTCGCTCGGCGTCTGCATGTACGAGATGCTCTTCGGGGAGACGCCCTTCTACGCGGAATCGCTCGTCGAGACCTACGGCAAGATCATGAATCACAAGGTGAGTTTGGCTTTGGGGCTGGGGCTGGGGGTGGGGCTGGGGGTGGGGGTGGGGTGTGGGGGTTTGGAAGGTTGGTAGGGGTTTGGGCTTGGGTTTGGGTGGGGGTGGGGGTTTGGATGGGGTGTATGGGTTGGGGTGGGGTGTGAGTGTGGATGTGGACGTGGGTGTGAGTGTAGACGTGCGTGTGAGTGTGGGTGTGGGTGTGAATATGAATGTAGATATGGGAGTGGATGTGGGTTTGGGTGTGAGTGTGTGGGTTGGGTGTGAGTGTGGGTTGGGTGTGAGTGTGGATGTGGGCGTGGATGTGAGTGTGGTTGTGGATGTGGGTGTGGTTATGGGCATAGGTTTGGGTGTGAGTATGGGTGTGTACGTGGGTGTGGATTTGGATGTGGACGTGAGTGTACTTGTGGGTGAGTATGAGTACGAATGTGAATGTGAGTGTAGGTTTGAAGGTGAGTGTTAGTGTAGATTTGAGTGAGTGAGTGTGAGTATGATTTTGTGCTTGAGTTTGAGTGTACGAGTGTGTGCGTGTACTATGCACAGATATGTGTGTGTGTATGTGTATGTGTATGTGTATGTATGACTGTCTGTGCGTGTGCTTGTGCTTGTGCATGTGCATCCACGTGCGCGCGCGCGCAGACACACATTTTTTTCTAGACTCCCTTCGCCTTTCTCATCTTCCAAACCGTTTCTTCATCCTCTCCCCTCTCCCCACTCTCTCTTCTCTTTACTCCTTTCATTTCCTTTCTCAATTCTCACCCCTTTTCATAGCTTCCCCTCTACGCTGCCCCCCCCCCCATCTCTTTTTTTCTCTCGTGTCCCTTTATCTGTTCTGTTCTCTCCTCTCCTCTCCTCTTCTCTTCTCTTCTCTTCTCTTCTCTCCTCTCCTCTCCTCTCCTCTCCTCTCCTCTCCTCTCCTCTCCTCTCCTCTCCTCTCCTCTTCCCTTCCCTTCCCTTCCCTTCCCCTCCTCTCCTCTCCCCCCTACCCCCTCCTTTAATTTTATCGTCCTGCTCTGCTCTTCTCTTCTGCAACCTCATGCAATCGTAACTTCTTTTACGCTCTTTCCGTTCCGTGCATTTACGCGAATGATTTGATTTTTAGCTACTTAATTAAGATGCCATGAAGAAGCCGTATCACATGGCGGGTTATGGATGGATTCATTACTGGCTTGCAGAGAGCGCCGCGTAGGGGGAAACGGGTCAAAATATGTTTCTGATTTCTATTTGCATTTCGTTTTACACGTTTTGATAATGGTTATAACAACAGAATTACCCAGGCCATTGTAGATGTTTTCGTTGTTTTGTCTTCTAACTGCTTTGTTATGAGTAGCCAATATTTTTAATTTAGAAATTATGAAATCTCTGGCAAAGGATATTTGGCAGCCGTGGCCAGGTTCTGTTGGCGGTGGAATGTTACGAAAATAGCCTTAAACCACCTTAGTGTGCGACACCTTCCATCTTACGCTTAACTGCGTTCTCTCTTGTGTATCTAAAATGGCATTTGCGTCATTATTGTTTTAGCAGTATAATCCTGTCCAAGAGGTGAATGTTAATTGCCGGTCGTTTCGGTCGTTACGTGGTTGGAAGTAATGAGCCGGGGGAGGGGGGAGGGGGGGGGGGGGGGGGGGGCGACCGTTTTCGCGCGCTGGGCTAAAATTTCTTTTAGGTTTTGATGATAGTTTTCCCCTCTTCCTTCTTGTCCCTTTTTCCTTTTTTTCCTTTTTTTCCTTTTTTCCTTTTTTTCCTTTTTTTCCTTTTTTTCCTTTTTTTCCTTTTTTTTCCTTTTTTTTCCT
Source organism: Penaeus japonicus (assembly GCA_017312705.2). Classification (NCBI taxonomy): domain Eukaryota; kingdom Metazoa; phylum Arthropoda; class Malacostraca; order Decapoda; family Penaeidae; genus Penaeus; species Penaeus japonicus. The sequence continues at coordinate 37,344 of BOPN01005463.1, forward strand.
TTTTCTTCCTTTTTTCCTTTTTTCCTTTTTCCTGTTTTCTTCTTCTTCTTCTTCTTCTTCTTCTTCTTCTTCTTCTTCTTCTTCTTCTTCTTCTTCTTCTTCTTCTTCTTCTTCTTCTAATAAAAAAAAAAATCTTCTTCTTCCTCTTCCACTACCACCACCTTCTTCTTCTTTTTCTTCTTTTCCTTCTCCTTCTTCTCCTTCTTCTCCTCCTCCTCCTCCTCCTCCTCCTCCTCCTCCTCCTCCTCCTCCTCCTCCTCCTCCTCCTCCTCCTCCTCCTCCTCCTCCTCCTCCTCCTCCTCCTCCTCCTCCTCCTCCTCCTCCTCCTCCTCCTCCTCCTCCTCCTCCTCCTCCTCCTCCTCCTCCTCCTTCTAATTCTAATTCTTCTCCTCCTCCTCCTTCTCCTCCTCCCCTCTCCCTTCTCCCTTCTCTTCCTCCTCCTACTCCTCCCTTCTACTCCTCCTCCTCCTCTTTCTCCTCCTCCTCCTACTCCTCCCTCCCTACTACTCCTCCTACTCCCTACTCTCCTCCTCCTCCCTCCTCCCTCCTCCTCCTCCTCCTCCTCCTCCTCCTCCTCCTCCTCCTCCTCCTCCTCCTCCTCCTCCTCCTCCTCCTCCTCCTCCTCCTCCTCCTACTCCTCCTCCTCCTCCTCCTCCTCCTCCTCCTCCTCCTCCTCCTCCTCCTCCTCCTCCTCCTCCTCCTCCTCCTCCTCCTCCTCCTCCTCCTCCTCCTCCTCCTCCTCCTCCTCCTCCTCCTCCTCCTCCTCCTCCTCAACCATCTCCCTACCCTTTCCCCCTCCCCTCCTCTGTTGTTTTCTTCTGTTTTCCTCAGTTATCAGTTCTCTCTCTTAGAATGGAGCTCCTGAGATTCACCAGAGGTCAGTCACCCTCAACTAATGCCCTGGTGCATTTTTTCGCCCCCACAGAATTGCTTCGACTTCCCCACAGACCTGGGTTACGATGTCTCTGAGGAGGCCAAGGACCTGATGAGACAACTTATTTGTGCGTCAGAGTACAGATTAGGCAAAAATGGCATTAATGACTTTAAGGTTCGTAAGGTCTTCTCCCTTTTTTTCCTTTTGATTATATTGTTCTGTTTGTTTTATTGCTTGAGCTTTGTTTTATTGTCATTCTGTGGATGGTCATAGTAGCATGTGCATAAACTAGTTTGGTGAATTAGGAAGTAACATATAAACAATGATAAGATAAGCTTTTTATCTCCTGTTGTCATGTTGCATTCATCTTCTCGAGGAAGGACAAGACCCAATTATATTCGATCATACGTACCTCATTCCCCTGATGATTCCCTCTTGCAGAATCATCCCTGGTTTGCGGGAGTGGACTGGGAGACCCTGAGGGACAGCATGGCTCCCTACATCCCAGAGGTCTCCAGTCCCACCGACACAAGCAATTTCGACGTGGACGATTCGGAAGCGAGAAGCCAGGACGCTTGCCCGCCCCCTGCTAACCCGGCTTTTAGTGCTCTTCATTTACCTTTCGTGGGCTTTTCATTTACTCAGGGAAGGTGAGGAGTTATCATGGAACATTGGTAATGTATGATGGATTGAAATTGATGTACTGTAAAGTATCTCTGTTGGTAGGATCTTTACTGTGTGAAGATAAGATAAAGATGTTGGAAAGTTAGGGTCTAGTAAGAAAATTATTATAGCACAGGAAGTATATTCCTATGCCTCTTCATATGTATACATTGTATTTAGTATGAATTTTAGTGAAGTGAAGCATTTTTATTTTATTTTAAGTAATGAAACCTAGTTGCACAATATTAACACAGAAGGCTTATAGAAAACTTACATAACTCAGCCTAGTATTACATTTAACAAAATTAATATTTTGTTTATCTTTTCAGCCAAATCAGTGACAAGGGTTGTTTACTGACCCTCTCTGTTACCACATCTGTAACTGTCGGCTCTGCATCTGATCTGATATCATACGAGAGGCGATTAAAGTCTGTTGAGGCGGAAAATAGAGAGTTAATGAAGGACGGACCGGACAGAACAGATGGAAGTATGGGTTCATCTTCAAATGAGGAGGTTAAAAGATTGGTGGATCAAGTGCAGGCACTCACCAAGCAGAATAAAGGTTAGTGATATTATTCTGGCACTGAGAAGTCAGCTACAAATAGATTGCCACCTTTGTGTGTGACCCATCTGTCAGACTGATTCTTTTGGTGTCTGTGTCAATGGATAAGTAGGTTTATAATTTGATTTACGGTATTATCTGTATATTGTCAGACATATAGTTACTTTATGTTTTTATGTGTTTATAGATATATTTAGATAATAATATTTTTCCCTTCAACAGAGTTATCAAGTGAACTGTCAAGTATCAAGAGATTAGGAGATAAAGACAGTGAATCGGATGGAAAGATCAAGGAGTTGGAGCGGCAGTTGAAGGCTCTTTCCCAGGAGAAGGAGAACCTTGGAAGGGTGAGTGGCTGAGGCTTTTTTTTTTTTTTTCCTCCTTGTTCTTCTTTTTATTGTATACATTGTAGGTTATAGAATGCTACTCAGTAAGTGCCTTGTCATCTTTTCTTTCATCTCTTCTCTATTTAAGTCTGAACCTTTACCATTGATACCACTTGACTAAACGGCTCTTTTGAGTTCTGTCCTCCTTTGTATGTAAAGCCAAAGTAATCCAAAGTAATAACTTCAAGTCTAATCTCTTTTGAGCTAGAGTTATTTCTGTTCATGTTTTTAGAACACACTTAGAATTCTTACTTTTTTTCCCCTCCTGTGGCAAGATTTTTTGTAAAAGGATGATTGATATTTATGAGTTTGTTGCATTTAACCCTTAGTGGTGTTGACTGATACTTAAGTTGTTGAAAATTGGATTCTGAATGAAGCTAGTTGTTTATGTTGACTTAAAAACAGTATTTTAGTGTTTGATTAGTGGTGATTTTCAGTGAAAGATTTTCAGATTTTCATTACAGTGAAAATGAATCAGTTCGTAGAAGTAACAAAGGCATTCTTTTCTTTCTCCTCTTTGGTTTTCTGAAGATCTTTAGGAATTAGGCTTTAGTAGTTTGCATAGAGTAAGTATTCAATAAAATTTATACAAGCCCTCTCCCTCCTAATACCTTAATATCAGTCATTGATAGTGTGGACTACAATAACTCTTGCTAAATGAACACCTCATAATTTGTAACTAACAGCCACATTGTTATATAATTACCCTTTCCCATTAAAAGAAGAAAGGGTTATCAGGGACTGTATTAGTTTTATATATGCTCATTTCATCAGTGTAGGATTTTGGAAATTCTTGTTGCAGTTTCAGAAATGGAGGAAAGGGAAGTATGCTTGTCAGGTGGATAAAGATAAGACAACAATTCATTTAATGTCTCTCTCTGATTCTCATTATCACTAACGAAGCTAATGATGTGTATGTTTTTATGTATCTTTTGCATTGAAGTCAGTTCTTGCTTGTCACCAGTAAGATTCACATGAACTATGATAGGTGTGCTTGGTTAGGCCATCCCCTGTTGTCCTTGGTGCAGAAAGGGATGCTTTTAGATTGTTATATGATTCTTTAGGAATAGAATATCTTCATCTATCAATTCTACTGTTGCATATGTTACATTACACATGTGGATAGTCCTAGTATTTTCTGTTATGATTACTGGTAGGATTTTATGTAACTTCATAACTGTACTATGTATTTACAGAGGTTTGGATTTCTGGCCTTATTCAGATTTTGTTTTCATTCAAACTTCTCAATATGAATTAAAAAAAGTGCCTCACACACGCGCATGTGCGCGCGCGCACACACACACACACACACACACACACACACACACACACACACACACACACACACACACACACACACACACACACACACACACACACACATATATATATACACACATACACACATATTTTTACATACAGAGAACATTCACTGGCAACAATAAGTATTTTGATGTTCCGCAGTGTTGGTATGCTTGGTAATTGGGAATTTGTTGCATATCTTTTTAAATCTTCCATTATTCTGCCAAACTTTATAATGAGCAATTACATAGTCATAGCTATCATATGTATGTTGCCATTGAGTTACCATTGAGCTGCAATTAGTTAGTCTTACAATTTTTGTTTTGAACCAATTCTTGATCTTTTGATGCTTTGTAAACTGCTTAACCTCTAAAGGATTCACATACTGAATTTAGTCATGCTTGGGTGAAGATAGGCCCAATCTGTACCAATATTCATTTGTTATGTTTTGAAGTATTTTCTTGTAGATTTTGATCAGTGAAGAAAAGTGACTTTTTCTTTTTATTATACAAATTGAATTAAAGTAGACAAAAGTGATTGTTTAATGTTTCTTAATCCATTCCTTGTTTTTCACATAGCTTTTCTTACACTGTTAAATCACTGCTCTAATGTTCCCTCTAATGTGTCTTTACTCCTAAAGCTTTACATCATTCCTTTTTTATTATTTGGGATATTAGAATAAAAAATATATATATTTGCTAAATTTTCTCGTTGTTGGCTTTTGTGCGAGTAGTTCAACCTGCATGAATACCCTTTGGCTGGATGAGAGGAATAGCTTTTAACCCATTGCAGATGGGTCTTTGTGATTGATGCATGGCTGCCATTCTGTGGGTTTGGTGGCAGGAGAGAGACCCTTTTTTTCTGGCCAACTCCAGCTCATTTATGCATTAGAGTGCTGAATATATTCTCCACTTTTTTTTATAGTAGTTACTGGTATGGCTGTGACAATGTTTTGAGAAACGAATTCTGTAATTTAGTTTAAATATTTAGTCTCCATAAAGGACTAGTATGCGCTGTACGTTCAGTGTTACATCACTATCACAAATTTATGGAATGAGTACAAAGAGTGGTGAAATAGTGTCCTTATGGTGACAAGGAAAAAAAATAACCATATGCATCTATATACTCTCCTCCTCCTCACTCCTAGTACTACATTCCTCGCATATTGTCAGAAACGCTCTTGGCATCAACGTACTGCCACCCGTCTGCAATGGGTAAACACATCCCCTTTTTACTGCTCCTGCTTTAACCTCGTTGCTACAAAAACAAGTATCCATTTCTTTGTCTTACTTTGTGTTCTTCACTCTCAATGCTCTTTTTCCTCTCTTTCTTTCTTTGCTTTTCTTACAGATTTATGTTTCTTTTTTTTTTTTTATCTTCCGAGACAGGCCACATTTTGGGATGATCAGCCTGGGCTTGAATACCTTAAGATGTGTGTGTTTTAGTTGTCTTCAAGACTTATGGATAAAATATGGGTCTATACATGATTTATTAGCTAACTGATCTTAATTAGTATTTGGTATAGTAGGTCATCATAACTGAAGTAATAGATAACTTGTAATATCAACAAAAGGAAAAATACAGTATGAAAGTGATCTAACCCTATGATAGCACCTGTCGCGGAAGAGTTAAGAAAACCAAAAAATAGGTTTAAGTTTTTGGGGAAAGATAAAGTTTACACTAAACACAAATATTTTGAGATTTAGAATATTACATTGTATTTGAATTGAGGTTGATAGTCTGATGCATTATTGTATGTCCTTAATGCTTTTTTTCTCTACCTATTCTTTGCAGGAAATGGCTGACATACAAGAGAAACTAACCTTGCAGAATAAAGAATTACAAGACGCCCTAGCACAAAGAAAGCTAGCCATGTCAGAGTACAGCGAAGTATCAGATAAGTAAGTTTTAAGATTCGATAAGAACTGCCATCTTTTGTTTTCTTTTTCTCTTAGGTGAAAAAAAAGATGATGTCAAAAGCATGCAGACTGTCTACAAACATGGATGACAGTTAATTATATTTTGTTTTTCCTTACCAGGTTGACAGAGCTTCGAAATCAGAAGCAGAAATTGTCCCGTCAAGTTCGCGATAAGGAAGAGGAGCTAGAGACTGCAATGCAGAAAATTGACACCCTAAGACAAGACTTGCGAAGAGCAGAAAAATTGAGACGTGAACTTGAGGTTAGGAAAGGTCTTTCTTGTTGCCATGCTAATATGTTAAAATCATGCTTATTAGTAGCATTGTAATTGCAATTGCCATGGCCATTGCACCTTGATCTTATTTTGAAATGAAAAGAGTAAAAAACAAAAATGGCAACAGTACATTAATATCTTTCTCTACACTTCCAGGGGAGATCAGAGGAAGCAGAAGCCGAGGCGAGTAAAGAGCGGAAACTGCGGGAGAGATCAGAGGAATACACACGCAGCATAGAGGGTGAATTGCAGAAGATGCAGCAGAGACCCCAAGGCAGGAGTCCTTCCCTCAACTCCTTGGAAGCTTCGCAGGAAGTAACAAGGTAATCTGCATTTTCAAGGCTTTGTGTCATGCAGTGCAGTTTCCAGATTATGATTGTCTTTGTTTTCATAGAAAAGTAGCATTAACCTTTAGAAAATATAAGGAATTTATATATATTTTCTTTATAGATATGTGTTTATAGATTTTTTTTTTCATGTTTTTTTATGAATTTTGATTGATTACTATCTTTTATTCTGTGAAGTAAGTAAATGTTTTTATTTTAATTATCATGAATTTTTATCAAGATACATTTTTTAAAAATCCTGCATACATCCCCAACAGATTGAAAGCCGACCTGGAGCGAGTGTGTGTGGATCAGGAGGAGAGAGCGCAACAACAGGCTCTGAGGCACACCCACGACATGGCTGCTCTAAGGGACCAACTGGCTGAGGCTGAGTCTGTTAAGAGCTCTCTTCAGAATGAGGTGAGGATCTCGGGGAATTGGAATGCGTTGTTTGTCATCCGTGTTCTGTAGAAGCGCTTGCGTTCACAGGTTCTCGGAGGACTTATTGATTGAGTCTCGTTGTTATATTAACAGGTGAGTGTGCTGACCAAGAAGGTCGAACAGCTGCGCAGCGAGCTTGAGAAGCGATCAGAGGAACAGGATGATGCCATTGTTGAAGTAAAGAGAAGGCATGACAGGGAGAAGGCAGTCATGTTAGATGATAACAAGAAACTCCTGGAAGATGTGGAAAGGGTGAGCACAAAATCTGATTATACATATAATTTCATCTGTCATGTCTAGACTTTTGATTCTCTTTTGATGGATTAGTAGGTGTAAGACATACAATTATTGTGTAATTTTCTTTCCTCCAGCTCTCAGACAGCATAAGCAGAATGCAGAATGAACGCCGTGCTCTGGAGGATGAGTATGAAGATCTGCGTAACAAGAAGGAATCTATAGCGCAGTGGGAGGCTCAGATTACAGAAATCATTCAGTGGTAAGCAGTCAAAGAATTATTTCTTGCTATAAAACAGGGCTGGCTGCTCTTGTTAGGATATATCTTCATGACTCTGTAGATTGGAATTTCAGGCTCTTGATGAAATATTCTAATTACCTAATTCTGCCACAGGGTAAGTGATGAGAAGGATGCTCGTGGTTATCTTCAAGCACTTGCAACACGAATGACTGAAGAGCTAGAGTCTCTCAAGGTGTCTGGAGTTGTGGGTGGTTCCTCGTCAATGCTCGCACCTCCGGAGAAGAACTGGCGAAACCGTCGATCTCAGAAGCTGGACAAGATGGAGCTCCTGAATTTGCAGTCATCCCTGAACTCGGAGATCCAGGCTAAACAAGTTATTTCTGAAGAGTTGAGCAAAGTGCGAGCAGAACTCGTCAATTCTCAGAAGTGAGTTGGAAGTTTTGATATGTATTATGGATTCAGTGAAATTATCATTCATAGAGGATTTTTTTAAATGTGTTTTACACTAAAAGAGAACACTTTTCAACCCTAATATTTAGAGGATGAAATTTTGAAAGGTAGTAACAAATTCCATGTGTTGCAGAGATGTACGGGAATTCAAGCAGCGTTATGAGAACATGTCTCGTGAGAACATGCGTAAGGAGAAACAGCTGAGAGACCTGCAATCACGACTTGAATCTGGTGAGGGATGTAAGTAATCTGGCCTGCTTCGCGACAGATTATTTTCAAAATTGATCAGTCATAATTATTTGTATTATTGTTTCAATTGATCATAATGTTTGTTCTTTGTGATGCAAAAGAATTGTCTGTGATAAAGATGAAATTCTGCATACCATTGGATTACCTAGGGAGAGCTTCACTCATTGTCATTTTCTCATGGAAAGACTTAAACGTCAAGATGATTCTTGAGAACAAGCGAAAATGGAGCTTATTAAAAGTAAATTGGAGTGGGAAGTCAATGATATTTAGTCATGAAGTTCTGGTCCTTTGAATTATACATATAAGAGAAAGAAAGGATGAATTTGTCTCAAAAAGGAAGAACGCCCTTTGGAATCCCTTACTAGAGAATAATTGGGAAAGTGAGGGTTTACTGGCAGCTTTTTTCCACAAATTTGTCACATAAATCTTGATGTTATTAATATTTGTCCAACAATCCATTTTCTGATCCAGTAACGAATGACCGATCCCCCTCATCTCCCCCTCCACTCTCCCCTCTCACCTAGTCCTCTATTGCACCTTCTTCCACACACTGTTTGCCATCTTTATCTCTTTCTCTTGTCTTTTCTTTTCTTTTTTTGTTCTCTCTCTCTTTCCCTTCCTTTCTCTTTCTTCCTTCTCCTCTTCCCAAGCCTATCCCACACCCAATTGTGTATGCTACCACCTGTTATTTATTTGAATTTTTCTTTTTCGTTTACTCACAGATATATTCATATGCATTAACAAATATGCTAATAGACTAATTAATTGTATTCAGTAATTATTTGTTAAAAAAAGCAAAAGAATATTAAATAATTCTAAAAGCATTGCAGAGAAGTAGGCCAGAGTTTTTGTTTCTTTTACTTCTTCTTATTTTTGTTTTTGTCTCTTGCTTTAATCTTTTATATATATATATATATGTATTTTTTTTCCTTGTACCATGTCACACAATTTTAGCTTTAGTGGTATAGAGTGATAGTGTGCCTTTTATTGTGCAGTCTGTGTGAGAGAGAAATTTTTGATGCCTTCCGCTTTTGTGTGATGTGCGTCTCTTTCATGACTGTAGCTGTTGCTCATAATGTCTTTCTCTTGTTTATTGTGTTTTGGTGATGTGGGGAAGGTCATTATGTTTAGAGATGTGACCATCATCTTTGTCAACGAACCTGTGAGTCTCGGTACCGTATGATGGTTCCTTAATCATTATTATTACCGTTATGTTTATTTTTTCCCTTTGAGTATTTATTTATTTATTTATTTATTTATTTATTTATTATTTTATTTTTTAAAATAAGAAATAAGGAATAAGTTTCAAGTTCTTGGATAATTTTCACAGAAATAAATTACCCTTTATAAAGCCTTTGTCTATTTTTTTTTTTTTTTTTCAAAAGTAGATGTAAAAATGTTTGTAATAAGTAAATATTATCACTGTGGAAGGATACATCTACATGTATGTCTATCAATATGCATATGTCTATCTATATACAGAGTATATATATATATATGCATATGCAGAGTTGAGAAGTGTAACTTGCAATTTTAGATGGAAAAATTTGTAGAATTATATACAAGAAAGTACAAGAATATAGCTCCAAAACTATTGCCTCAAGTGGTTCTTGTCAAAAAAAGAAAAAAGAAACATCAATTGATAGAAGACTATGCAAGATAGTGTTACTGGTATTATATTTAGGACCAGATCTGCTATGAGTACCGCTCCTAGTTTTGGAGCTATTTTCCTAGCACTTGAGGTAATCATTACTATTTGGGATATAAATTCACTAGTGCAGTTCAAAGTCTAGATTAATGGTAGTATTTCCCAACTTTGTATATATGTTTATATGCAGGTTATGTATATATGTATATGTACATTTTTATATATGTACAAGTATACATATATGTATATATGTACATATGTTCACATGTGCACATGCATATGCATATGTATATGTATATGTATATGTATATGTATATATACATGTGTATATGTGCATGTATATATGCAATTGCAAAACAAACAAAAACACATGCACAAACGCACACGCACACGCACACGCACACGCACACGCACACGCACACGCACACACACACACACACACACACACACACACACACGTACACACACACGTACACACTTATGTGGTTGCATAGCCTATTGATTGACCTTGATGTTGACAGAGGCATCCTTCCGTTGACCAAAGAGCAGACTTGATTCAGAACAAGTTATGCCGTATTAAGCATTTAGAAAAGTCAGACCCTAACGACTATCTGTGTTTAATTTGTTGCCGTAATTTCCTCTGACTTTGCTCTCGATGTATCATCATCATTACTTTTATTGTTGTTATTATTATTATTATTATTATTATTATTATTATTATTATTATTATTGTTATTATTTCTATTACTGTTATTATTATTGTTATTATTGTCATTGTTGTTATTGTTATATTATAATCATTATCCTTATCCTTATCATTAGGACATTAATTATTAAGTACCAATTATCATTCATAATCATCACAATTGACCATAATTACCACACCTTCATCATCACCATTTTCATCACCATCTTTATCACCACCACCATCACCACCATCATCACTACCACCACCACCACCATCACTATCACTATCACCACCACCACCATCACTATCACCACCACCACCACTGTCACCACCACCATCACTGTCACCACCACCATCACTGTCACCACCACTATCACTGTCATCACCACCATCACTGTCACCACCACCATCACTGTCACCACCACCATCACTGTCATCACCACCATCACTATCACTACCATCACTGTTACTACCATCACTATCACTACCATCACTGTCACCACCATCACTATCACTACCATCACTGTCACCATCACCATCACTGTCACCATCACCATCACCACCACCACAACCACACCTTCATCTTTCTAATTGAGAAGGAATATGCTATTAAGGATATGAATAACAAAATAAGTAGTAGTATTTGTATATTTATATTATTTTTATTCATATCTCTTTCTTTCTGTTTCTATATGATTAATTATTTCTTCTTATTATTTATTTTCATGAAGAACCCTTGAATGACTTCAAACTTTTTTTTATTCTCCAATGAAACGATGTATGATACCCCCTATATACTTTTTTCATATTTAGACCTGAAATATCATTTCTATTCTTGATTCAGTGGCTGTGTTATGAATAATATATTTTTGCATGATTTCATTTGCAATGACTGATTGTGTTGAAATATTCAAAATTATTAATTCCAGATTTTTTTTTTTTTTTTTTTTTTTCCAATTTAACAATTGCTTATAATGGCATAATTTGTAAAGTTAAGAAGCAGCCGACAAATGTTTCCGTATTATGTCTTTTTATGTAAAATTCAGTACTCAATACATTGAGTGACTATAAGATGGATAAATTCGGAAGAAATTAAAATGAATACCTTCTTGAGCAAATGCTAAGAAATCCCTTTTAAAATCTTCCATTGGTTCTATTCTAATCATATTTACCATGTTCTCCACTAATGACATTACCCATTTCTACACCTAAGTAAGAAACATCTCTTTAGGAAGGGGATATATGTGTGTTTTATATATATATATATGTAATTATCTATATACATGTGTTCTTTTATAATGTTCTATGACTTTTTCCTCTTTCCTCTCTCAGCAAACTTTCTCTTCAGCTTTATTCTGTCACATGCAAATCCTGTGTTTCGTCAGGTCAAAGGGAATCTTGGATCTGAATTGGTCATGAATGAGAGTAAGAATGATGGCCGTGTGCTTTAAATTCCTTGAACTTATGCTTCTTTCTTCTGTAACATTTTTGTATTCATTTATTTATTTTGTAATTAAAAGCTGAACTCTCTGATCCAGGATTCCCCCCCACAGTCTAGCGCAGACAGTGGGCCTGTATGAGACCTTTACCCTGGCATGTCACATTGCATGAATCCTGAAACTGCACTGCTATCATGATAATTGGGTCAAACTGAGGGATGACCTCAGATTCGCTTAGTCACAGCATACGCGTCAGATAATGCACAGCAAAGGGACCCCCGCAAGAGATGTCTGTCTTACTTAGCCGTCTGCAACATCACACTTAAATTGCCAGACATTAACAGCAGCTCTTAACATATTGCGCAAGTTTAGCTTCTTAGAGCAAGGAGAAAAGTTGTCGGAAGTAGATTGTATGGATGGAGAAGAAAAGCGGGTGTTTTTTGTTTTTTTTCTGTTTTGTTTTGTTTGTTTTGTTTAAGGCTACTCTCCTTTATTCATCATTGTTGTCAAGTCTTGTTTGTCCTCGTGTCTCGTGAATTACGTCAGTGGGAATGGAGTAACATACTTCTGAAGGGTTTGTTAGTTATTTGTTTACTATGATATGTTAACTAGTTAAAAAGATTATTATTTCTTCTTCATAATGTTTATGTGACACTACATATTAAAAATGAGGCTAGAGCTTTTGCAATGATATTTATCCAGGTGTTTGAGCTTGGTTTATGATGTCATTTTCTTTGTCTCAAGTTTTAGGATTTTAGGATTTTTTTTTTAATGATATTTTGTGTTTGGAAATTATTTACCCAGCATTTCTCCATGTTAAAAGAGATATTGCAACTGTGCAACAGGTTTTTTTTCCAAAATTAGAATAGCTTAGCCAAAGAGCTAAATTCATCACTCAGAAGCACAAAGCAAGTTACCAAGTTTGTGGTGACCTGTTAATCCCCAAAATTGGTGGTGTTTTTATGGGGTGCTTATGCCGAGGTCCCTCACTGACCCAGTTATCATCTTCTTTGGGTGGTGCTGCAGACAAAATGCCCTTGTTCATTGGGCTGACTAGCTGCCTCTGGGGTTTCCTCATCCTTCTCATGAAAATCTATTTCTGATCGCACGCACGCACATGCAGCTGCCACGCAGGAACGCAAGACTCGAAAGTTTGGTAATGTACCATGACTGAGCCCCATTTTGATTGCCCTTTGTCTCATGTCCCCCACCCATCCCTATATACTATTATTTTTTTAATGTACTTTTTTTTTTTCATTCATTATTTGCGTGGCTTTATATTGACCATTAGAACAGGTTTTGGTCATTGGATTTGAACTTGTAAAAGAGTGTGTTTTCTAATATATTGAAAAGAAATTATAACAAGTGACTATTTTTTCTTTTAACTTTTAATTATCAGAGTGGGTGAATTAAAAAAAAGAAAAGAAAGAAAAAAAAAAAAAAAATGCTGACATTTAGACTATAGATAGATCCAGTTTGTGATAATAGGGTTGTATGACAAACCAAAACCTGCTGGCCAGATTGTCTTGTCTTAAGTTAAACACACTCACCCAAATTGGGGTCCCAATTCTGAAACTATGTTGTAAAGCCAATTTTTAAGAGAAGGAATTCTTTTTTTTCCTTTTTTTTTCTTTTTTAAGTCTTTTTTTTTCTTTTTTTTTTAGTACAAAAGGGCCCAGACTTGAAAATAAGTCTTGGGGCTGTTTTTCCGCTTGCCCGTGGGAAGTTTCAGAATTCTGGCCGAGAAATGTGATTCAGTGTGTTTCGTCTGGTATTGAATTAACAACTAACACATTCCCTGATTTGTGTTATATGATGATATAGCCAGTCACTGTGGCATTTGCATAGTGCTCACAATGTGGGTATTGTTTTGAAACAGTTCAGTATGTTTTTTTTTTTTTTTTTTTTTTTTTTTTTTTTTTCTTAGATGGGGATAATTGTTTGATATATTCAGAACGAAAGGAAAGTTTGTGCAGTTAGATATATCGTCACCCGAAACTCTTATGTGCATGTCTAATCTTAGAATATATATTTTTCATAGGATCAATCGGAAGAAGTATGTTCGGTTTTGGTAAGAATTTTTCCTAGAACTTTGAGATGGTATATTGGAAACTGCTTGTTTCAGCTTCTGACTAGAATGTTACCATTAGCAGTAGAAGTGGTGCAGATTGACATACGTTTTCTTAATATAAGTACATACACAGATGCACCACCAATATCAAGCATTTTCTCCTTTAGCTGGTCTTGTAGCAAATTTAGATCCGGTGGTGTGTGTTGCATTGTAATGTATAGTTTTAAGATCAGTGTACAATTTGAGATCATGTAATCATTGCAATCCTTGAGAGAGAAACTGTGTTGGAATTGATTTGATTGTAGGTTTTTGTAATTTCCATATATACTCTGATTAGATCAGCTTTTAAACAAAAAAAAAGTGGAAAAAGATCAAATGATGGCATCCTTTAGATGTGACTTTTATTCATGATTATTTCCTCTTTCAAAGTAAGGCAGAATGCAAATGGAGATCTATGAGCTTGCCATATTCTAGAATGTTTTTGGTCTCTTCATTTTCCAATAAATATTTTATTGGAATTCATGTTATGCAAAATCACAGATTCATTACCTCAGTCTTTTCTTCATTCTTGATTATTAAACAAGCTATAAAGACTTTTCACTGTCTCTCTTTTTTTTTCTTTTTTTTTATCTCTTTAACCATTTCTGTTTCCCCTATCTTATTAACAATTATTTTGTGCACACGATGTCGGCAGTCTGCTCATTCTCCCCGAATTCTCCCCTCCTGCAGTGTTGGAGCGTCCAGCTTCACAGATGTCCTTCCTGGAGCAGTTTCTGAAGGAGACCTCACTGAGACGACAAGGATCACTAGAGTCTGAGGAAGGGGACGTGGAAGACAACAGAGCTCCTTCTGTTCCCTCCATAGCCTCGTCTCATTCCTTTGTTAGTCAGGTTGGTTTGGTGCATGAGATGATTGGAATCTAAAGCAACAGTCAAAATTCTGAATTAGAATAGTCGTTTCCCTAACACCTGTCGTGCATTTATACAACAAAGAATGACAGTTTGTGATGATGATTCTGTTGATGCAGAATCACAGTTCATATCATTGGTGTTTGAATTTGTTTTTTGTTTATTATGAGCTGTAAAAATGAATTGATATCCTCTGAGGAATGAAACTGACTCAGCTTCTTTTTATACATTTCTGATAACAGGAACAGCTGGGCTCTCCCAACATGGAGTCTCGTCCTCTTCCACCATTACCTCACACTGCCGCCAACGTTCCTGCTGGGGTAATGCCACCCATGTCCCACCACCACGCCTCAGGGGCATTCTCCGGAGGCAGCAGTAGCAGTGGCGGAGGCCCGTCCCCTCACATGATGAAACAGAAAGCCCATCAGTTCCTGGTGCGGTCCTTTAGCAACCCTATCAAGTGCTCTCACTGTACCTCCCTCATGGTGGGGCTTACTCGCCAGGGGGTTGTGTGTGAAGTCTGTGGCTTTGCCTGCCACACCACCTGCAAGGACAAGGTTCCTCAAATCTGCCCTGTTCCACCTGACCAGAGTAAGTGTGAAGTTTGTAGCTTCATTACATTTTCAATTGAGTTAAGATATTTACCAGAGACATCTTCAGTGTTAGTTGTGATTATATATTATTCATGGTTCCTTTCTCCTCTCCCTCCCCCGCCCCATAGCGAAAAGACCACTGGGCATAGATCCTACTCGTGGCATTGGAACTGCATATGAAGGATTTGTGAAGGTGCCTAAGCCTGGGGGTGTCAAAAAGGGCTGGTCCAGACAGTTTGTTGTGGTGTGTGACTTCAAGCTTTTTCTCTACGATATTTCACCTGATAGGTTGGTATTTCTTATTTTTTCCCTAATGTATTGCTATTTTATGCAAACTTCTGTACAATTATAATATGATTGTCCTGCTAAAAGTATGATCTTTTGAATGTAATTTCCTGTATAAATGGCGGATAAAGAGAAAGGAAAAGAGAAAAGTTAACATCATGTATTCAATTATTCTTCCTTTCATTATTCATAAAAAGTATAAGACAACAAAATGATTGATGTTAGACTGTGGAAGCCTCATATTATTACGTGTTCCACAGGAATGCTTTACCAAGCGTTTGGGTGAGCACAGTCCTGGATATGAGAGATGACCAGTTTGAAGTGTCAACAGTAAGGGATTCAGATGTCATTCATGCCAACAAAAAAGATATTCCATGTATATTTAGGGTAAGTAAGGAAATGCAGGTTGTTTATTTTACTGAAAGATAGTTGTATATTGTAGTTGATTTAAAAGAACATATTTGGAAGAATAGAAAGAAAAGACAGAGAAAGAGATCATGAATAATGTTAATTTTTCAGGTAACAACATCATCCATGGTGGGAGTAAGACACCATACACTAATGCTAGCAGACACGGAAAATGAGAAGACGAAGTGGGTTGTAGCCTTGAATGAGCTACATCGCATTCTCAAGAGAAACAGACTACCTAATAGACAAGTGAGTAAAGAATTCTTTTACTGTTATAGATTTTTATTTTTGAGAAGTTTGGAACCTTAATTAGTGACAAAAAAAGCTTCTATTTCATAAATTGTAAGTTTGGAAGGTATTGTTGATATGAAAAGCAGTGTGTTTATTTATGGATGATAATGATGCTTATCTTTGTTTTTATTTTTTAATTTCAACAGGTATTTAGTGCCCATGAAGTTGTTGATGGCAGTGTAACACTCATTAAGAATGCAGTGTGTGGCACTGTCATTGATCCAGACCGGCTTCTCGTGGGTGCCGAGGAAGGCCTCTTCTGTATAGACCTGGATAACTGCGGTACGTAATACAACCTCTGATTTGCTAGTGGTTTACTGGATCCTTGAAATGATCAAAGATACTTATTGAAATGAGCTAAAATGGTTGCTCATGAACTAGTAAAGTAGTATTCATAGGATATATAGTTCATTTCCTCTTGCATTTAACCCATTAACGCTGGGTGGCGTGATATTATGTCACATGGTGGCAGCACTAACTGCCTGGGACATGATATCATGTCATGGCATTTTGTATGGCTGGGAAGCTGGGTGATCACTCCAGTCAGAATGGGTGAATAGCCTGAGATGTTAAGCCTGCATGCTGGAAATACCTTGGCAATTCGACCGATTGGACCCTAAACCACCCTGCTGTTATTGGGTTAATCTAGGTCAAAATGTTACAATATAAAGACTTGTTGAAAAATGATTTTATGGAAATAAGCAGTTCTTTGAGTGCAAGGAAATTAACATTTACAAGTATATTACTGGATTACATTCTCTGAAAAAATATATAAAGCTTGAATTTGTTTTTAAAATCTTAATGATTGTTTTGTTACCACTATCAATATTAACCCCCCCCCACCCAAAAAAAAAAAAAAAAAAAAAAAAAAAAAAAAAAAAAAAAAAAAAAAAGGAAAACATCTAAAAAACATTTTCCATAGCTTTGGTAGCTCATAATTACGGACCCATAAGATAGTTTACATCTCACTCAGATACATCATTTGCTTCAACAGAAATAGCACGCATAGGAGATGGCAAGAAGATAGTGAGCTTGGAGTACATCGCAGAGGAACAGCTCATCATGGTCATTGCTGGAAGGCAAAGACAAGTGAAGCTGGTCCCTGTGAGAGCTCTCGGAGGAGATGACGTCGAGTGGATTAAGGTGAGAAACAAGCGGAGTTGTTTGTGTTTGTCCGAAATCAGGTGTGTATGAGAAGGAGAAGCTTTGTATTTTTTACTCCATTTTCAGTGAAATGGTGAAAAGAAAATAAAGAAGTATAAATGCATTGATCAGAGGAAAAGTATTGTCTTATAGAAAGTATTTAGATTGTTGTCTATTACACCATTAGATAGAAAAGTTTGGTCTAAGTATATGAGGAGGAAATGCATCAGTACCCAGAAATCATCTCTCAACATGAGAAATGGAAGGAAAATAGCCTACCTGGCATATTTAAATTAATTCATGTGGTAACTGCTCCGATAGAGAACAGGTGAAATGCTTGAGTGACTAAAGAATTTCAGATTTGGTCAGTCAGATGGGAGTTCAAGGCAATAGGCCTATAAATACAAAGGTCACAGGTAATTATGTAAGGCTCGATTGTTGTTTCCTTGTATCAGTTTGTGATTTTTACCTTAGGGAATATAGTGTTGATCAGGTACAAGTCCTCCTGAATAACTGCTGAGGGAATTAGAAGAAAAAAAATCTTGTTTTCTTATTGTGTTTCAATTTTGTAGTTTAGAGGAAAGAGATGAGGAGGACAATAGATTATTAGAAGTGTTATTAATAAAGACAAGGAAAACATGCATTTTTCATCCTTTGAAAATATATTGTTAAGACTGTTTAACTTGTATTTAATTATTGTAGTGCTGCATTGTAAATGCAAGTGTTGATATATTAGACGCAGAATAAATGAGATTTGGCAAAACATGATGCATTGTTTGTTACATGCTGGATGGGACTAAAAGCCAAGTATACAAGTAAGTGATTTCCATCAAATTGGGTATATCTTGAACAAGAGCAGTTCCGTGAATTTTTATATTTTATTTGCTTTTGCCACGGATTTGATAGCTGTTTTTTTATCTGTTTATTATCATTGTTATAATAATGTTAAATAGCTTTAAGATTTTGTTATGATAATGTTAAATAGCTTTAAGATCTGTGAGTGCTAGTTTCATTGTCCATTTATGTGTGTGTGGTATTATCTAAATATTGTACAATCCTGTTTTGTATAGAATCTGGAATAAAAGCTTATCTTGTGCCTGAGGTTAATTAATGAGAACAAACAGATTTACTTTTTACATTTTTTTTTAAAAGCTTGACAAAATATTT
This sequence comes from Penaeus japonicus, assembly GCA_017312705.2. NCBI lineage: Eukaryota > Metazoa > Arthropoda > Malacostraca > Decapoda > Penaeidae > Penaeus > Penaeus japonicus. Next base: position 55,906 of record BOPN01005463.1, read on the forward strand.
TGAACTTTTTTTATACTCACTCTTTATACTGGTATACAGTACAGTGTTATGGTCTGAAAAGACATACATAGAGACAATAAACATTTTATGTTTTTATTAGGTAACATTATGACTTAACCCGTTAACGACAGGGCTATTTTGGCTCTAAATGGTCAAAATGCCGGGATAATACTAACGCATAAGCCTAACGCCTCGGGATTCTCGGCCGCACTAGCTGAGCACTGTATGCCTGATCACCCAGCGCGCAAGCCTTGACTAAATATCTCATCCCCGGCGTCTGACCCAAAAACCACTAGACGTCACAATATCTTGTCACCCGTCGTTAACGGGTTAAAAGGGTAGACATGGGCTTTTTCTATGGATAGTGTTCTTTTTGTTCTCGTGTTACTTAATTTCTCTTTGGTTTCTCTATCTGTGAGGTATTACAATTCGATTTTTTGAAATTAGTGGGTTAGTTATTGTTATTTTTCATATTTTTTAATGTTCTCTTGTGTAGGGATAAGGGATTTTTCATATTTTTTAATGTTCTCTTGTGTAGGGATAGGGGATTTTTTGTTCATTGTTCATGATTGGTGAATTACCAATACTTTGTTGGTATTGGCATATTTTTTTTCCTTTTCTTTTCATTTTGACTGATTTGCAGTTATATAATTCTTGGTATACTTACTATATTTCCACATGTATAGATTTTTTTTTCTTTTGTTTTTTATTTATTATTTTGAAGTGATAGAAATGAAGAGTCATGATATTAGAATTTTTTGACTGGTCTGATTTTATAGAGATTAAACATCTAAAGGGTTGATTAAATTAATTTTAAAAACCTTAAAGTTGTTGTAGGAATTTGAGTAGTGGTTTCTAATAGTTAAAGGATTAAGTACTCAAGGCATAGACACAGGCAAAGTTGTGTGCGTGGCCCTCTGCCTTGTGATATTAAGTACGATACATACATTACTTATATAGTCCAAGCCAGATAGAGTTGCAGACCTTATTTTACTTGTGGGTATTTATTCTCAGATATTTTGAATGTTTTAACATGATTATTTATATCTTGAAGGGGTCTGTGATAGAAAGGGTAATTTTAAGATATAGGTAGTCAATATCTTGAACAGGTCTGTAATGGAAAGGGTATGTTTAAGATGGAGGTATTCCTGAATTTTATCTACTGATATCTGTTTAGCTTATAAAATGTTGTAGTGATAAGATTTTCATGGCTTGAAATATTGATGCTTGAATATTACAGCAGGTGTTTTAGGGGCAATTCTCTGATGTAGATGATTTGCTACTAATGTAATGTGTTGTTTGAATTTGTCTGGTATTTGGATGGCATAATGTATAAACTTTTATCACTTACAGGTGTCGGAAACAAAAGGTGCCATTGCTTTTACGACGGGGAAGTTTCGCACTCCAAGCAGCCTTAACTTTACTTACTGCCTGTGTGTGGCTGTCAAAAGACAAGTAAGTGCTGTGCCTTTTTTTTTTTTTTTTTTTTTTTTTTTTTTTTTTTTTTTTTTTTTTTGTGTGTGTGTGTGTGTGTGTGTGTGTGTGTGTGTGTGTGTGTGTGTGTGTGTGTGTGTGTGTGTGTGTGTGTTTATTTGTTTGTTTGTTTGTTTGTTTTTTTGTGAAGAATTTGTAATTATATGAAAAAATAATTTTTTAGATTTCTTATAATGATATATCCGAGTTGGAAAGAAGTGAGACATGAAATCTGTATTATCTGTATTATCTGTATTATCTGTATTATGTACCATTTTTTTATACTTTTTTGTTGCAGATCATCATTTATGAAATCAACCGAGCTAAAGGGCGGCACAAGGTGTTCCGCTCCATCCTCCTGCCGCAGCCACCCCAGAGTCTCGATATCCTGGGTGATGGGCGGCTTGCCGTGGGCTTCCAATCCGCATTCACCATATATTCTATTCTTGGTGATCAGCAGCCTTTGTGTAAGTTGATCTGGTGCCTGGGACTTAAGATATGTACATTTTTTTCATTATTCTTTTCTTTTTGATGACTGAAATGATCTTTTGTGCCGTTGATATTGTCATGATAATTTTCTGGTCGTCTCTTTTATTTACTTGTTTCTGTTGCACTATGTTTGCATTTAGACTCAGAGTGTGTATACTGAAATACATGGGGAGACTTATATAAAGCTATTCTCTCCCCCAGCCTTGGTACACCCAGAGAGCCAGTCCCTGGGTTTCCTCTCAATGACGCAGTGTGAGGCTCTCAGCTGCATAGAAGTCACAAGAGGAGAATACCTCCTTGTTTTTAACCTTTTAGCTGTATATGTGGATGCTTCAGGTCGCAAGAGTCGGGAAAAGGAGATAATGTACCCTGCTATACCCACTGCTGTTGGTAAGATCTTACGAGTGATTTTTGGTGTAGCGGTTCATGTTTCGCTATTGTGTAGGGAACAGGATCCCTATTATCTTAATTAGATCTTGTTTTTTGCCCATGATCTTTTTGTCCAGTAGCAAGTAACTTATTTTGCAATAATGACACAAGATAAAACAAAACACTTTGTTCCATGACACGATCTAATGGGTGAAATTGTCTCTTCTTACAGCTGTTTGCGATGGCCTTCTCCTAGTCTATAGTGACATCCACATCGATGTGTTTGAGGTGATCTCTGGCGATTGGGTCCAGACGATCAACCTCAAGCGCACGAAACCTCTCATGCGGACTGGCATCCTCAACATGGTCATGATTAGTGATCTCCCACATGTTGCCTACCTCAGGAACTTGCACAAAGGTTTGATGAGTTTGTGGTTTATTTATTTTATGTATATATTTTATATTTTTTCAGGGGCGCTAGTCAGTGATATATACCTTGTTGATAATTTTTATGGCAAGGGAGAGGTGCTCTCAAGATAGGGTTTTCTTTCATCTCTGTTTGATGTTATAGAGATAATATAAAAGGTTGGGTTACCAAAAGCATTGTGGTATTTTTTGCTAAAATATTCTGGCTTGATTTGGAAATTATTGCAGCTCCAGGTGAACATATAGAAATGTTATGTAAATGACTGTATTTACCCAGAAATAGATAATAGATACTTTTGTGTGGATGCCCCAAGAGGTAAGAACAGAGCTCTTACATTTATTCTCCATTGCAGAGGAAATTGTCAGGACGGGTCTAGATGCCAATGGACGACCGAAATCCAGAAGAAAATTCTCCATGCGAGAAAATAGTAAAGCCACACGCACGTAAGTTACTCCGCGTGTAGTATGGAGGCATCTCAGATGTACTTCCTTTGTCAGGGGATATTCATATACATGCATGCAAACATACACGCACACGCACGCACACGCACACGCACACGCACACGCACACGCACACGCACACGCACACGCACACGCACACGCACACGCACACTCACCCTCACCCTCACCCTCACCCTCACCCTCACCCTCACCCTCACCCTCACCCTCACCCTCACCCTCACCCTCACCCTCACCCTCACCCTCACCTTCATTCTTACCCTCATTCTCACCCTCATTGTCACCCTCACCCTCATTCTCATTCTCACCCTCACCTTCATTCTCACCCTCATTCTCGTTCTTGCACATGCACATGCACACGCACACACTCATACTCACACTCATTTACACATATATATACAAACATCCAAAGTTATTATTATTTTTTTAGATATGCCCTTATCAGTTTGGGAGATACAATCATTAAAAGAATATTGGATCTTTTTTTTATATGTATATGTTGATGTCTCCCATGATTTTCTTCTTTGTTAATCTTCCCCATATGTCTGTATGAAGTCCAGCTTGTACAAAGTCATTGTCCTGTCCTGTCAGTTAGAAAAATTCAATTCAACTGGACTTAAGATTGTTGTAATGGAGTTTGGTCTATAAAGTGTGGTTGCATTAAAGATAATCTGGTTATTTATTTATTATTTTTTTTTTTTACGTATCAGTGTGACATTGGTTGAATATATGTATTATCTGGACTTTTATAGCTAAAATGTTGCTTTGTCACATTATTATTATCCTTTACAAGACAGGAAATCACTTTATATACAATGAGTTATGATTGCACTAGAACCACAGTTTTACATAAGCATCAGAGCATCGAGCATTTGTGTT
>BOPN01005463.1:65000-72500 GCA_017312705.2 Penaeus japonicus
TTGTTGTGTACGTTACCTTCTAGCTTGTTGAAATAGTGCCAATTTTTTTTTTTTTTTTTGTCTTAAACAAACAAACAATGGAGACCATCTAGCTATTTGGTACAACATGTTTAGAATATGTTAGCATCATAGTAACTGTGACTGTGGTTGTGGCATGTGGTTGGCCAGACGTTTAAGGCAGCTGGAGAGCCGCATGCTACAGCTGGTGCAGCCGTTGCCTGCCTCACTTTCTCGCCAGCTGAGCACCGCCAGCAACCCATGGTAACCTTGGCTTGTGTCAGATTCATCAGCTGGACTAAACCCTCTCTGTGTTAAGGTCCTCTCAGACTGGCCCCTGGTTCCTCACGCCATGCCAGTGTAGCCATGTACATAGTCGTTTCTTAGCAACCAATAGAGTGAATGTAGCTTCCAGTGGCAGCAAAGATAGCTTTCTGGCATTGACTAGGCGTGACAATTAGACAACATGACCTCAGAGGCACGCCTGCAGTAGCTGCCCCTCTTTAACCCACCAGACTACATGGCTTTAACTCGCTGTCTAAATGTCTTTGATCGTCGTCTCATGATAACGAAGACCATTTTGGCGTGCCATGTAGTTCCTTCACCTCACTTTTTTGGCGTCCTGGTTTTACGAGGTTTCTTTTGCAGTTTACTAATATAAGATGTGATTGTCTTAGTTAATACTGTATTTATTACTCTTGGCCATTGGCAGTGCCTCCCCCCCTTAAGATGTGTTTGTTTCTCTTGCAGTATTTAATGTTTTTTTTGTTTTTTTTCATATATAATTCTTTTAATGTTCTGATATATTTAGCAGTTTGCATTTCATAACTTTTACAAATGACCTTACAAGCATGAGTGAATATAATGAATTTGTGTTTATATCAAGTGCTTAAGTAATTTTCGATGTTTGTGTTATGCAGTTTCAATATTCAAGGTGTTTACATTTTGTCTCTTAAGGAATATCAGTAATATTTTGTTATATAATCAATGTGTTTGTGTTAATAATGAATACTTCAATAAATGGGTGTTGATAGGTTGTGAATTCCTTGTTCAGAGCATAAAGATACAAGTTTTCATTCTTCACTGTTGCTCCATCAGTACACTTTATTTTATTTTATATATTTATCTGTGTCACTGAAGTTGGAAAGTTCCTTGTATGTATTTCACAGTCATTTCAACTTAATTTCTTGTCTGCAATATCAGCTGGCCTTTTCAAGACAAAGAGCATTTTATACACAAGAAAGGAACTAATTCAGCACTCTGGCTCTCCTCAGAACCGACCGCCGTAGTAAGCTGATTTCTGGCCCAACCAATTTCAACCACATAAGCCATATGGGCCCTGGAGATAGCATAGAGATTCAGCGACTGGTTGACCTGCCCTCACGACTAAACGCTGCTCCTGATCAGAGAACGCCCCACTCACAGCAGTCCATCCATAGGGTTAGTGTGTTTGATACTTCAGTTTTTTTGTGTGTGTGTGAAAAGTGTTTTATATTATTACTGTTTTGTTGATATCACAAATATGTCTCTAAATAGTAAAATCACAGTTATGTTTTTAAAGTGCTTTATATATTCAAAGTTCATGGGTTCTTCCTCCACACCCCACTTGCTCTTTGCTAACTTGCCAGATTTTTACTTGCGTTAGTTGGCATCAATCATCAAGCTTCCCTAATTGAGTTTTTTTCTCTCCGTTCCGTCCCAAATGCAGGTACGCAGTATGCTACAGACTAGTGGAAAATTAGCCCCACCAAGATTACCACAGGGACCAGAACCACCGAGACGCTCCTTCAGCCACCAGCCACTGCCACAGCCACATTACTCTAATGTTCACAATGGTTAGTGTTTATATTTGAATATATATATATATATATATATATATATATATATATATATATATATATATATATATATATATATATATATATATATATATGTATGCATATATATGTGTGTATATATATATATATATATATATGTATGCATATATATGTGTGTATATATATATATATATGTATATATATATATATATATATATATATATATATATATATATATATATGTATGTATATATATATATGTATATATATATATATATATATATATATATATATATATATATATATATATATATATATATATATATATATATATATATATATGTATATATGTATATATATATGTATATATATGTATATATATATATATATATATGTATATATGTATATATGTATATATATGTATATATGTATGTATATATATGTATATATGTATGTATATATATATATATATATATGTATATATATATATATATATGTATATATATATATATATGTATATATATATATATATATGTGTATATATGTATATATATGTATATATATATATATATATATATTTATATATGTATATATATGCATATATACACACACATATATATGTATATATGCATATATATATGTATATATGTATATATATATATATATATATATATATATATATATATATATATATATATATGTATATATGTATATATGTATATATGTATATATATATGTATATATGTATATCATCATCATCACCAGCCTGTATCATTCCACTGCAGGACGTAGGCCTCTCTCAATCTTTTCCAGTCATTCCGGTCTTGTGTCCTCTGATTCCAGTTTACTCCTGCAAAGTTCGCTATTTCATCCCGCCATCTGGTCGTTGGTCTTGCCCTGGGTCTCTTTGTGTCGTGTATTACCCATTCTGTTGTTTTCTTTGTCCACCTGTAAAGAGAACCATTAAAAAAAGAATTGTAATATGTATAATAAATCCACACACAAAAAATTTTAGTGGGCATAAAGATTTCTTAAAAAGTACTTATGTATTCAGTTACAAAAAGGTTTTGGATGAAAAATATTCTTGTTTTGTATTTTTTATATTAAAAAATGAATAACACGTTGTCCTGTCTGCCACTTTTTCTTTTTGATGCTTTTGAGTATAACCTACTTGTTTTGTTTTTGTTTTTAAACTTTTGAGTTACTATGGTGTATGTATGTGGATTATTATAGTTGTATTACATTGCCACTTTATTAAAGAAATGTCCTTTGGCATAACAGGTAGTGGCCCGCCTCCTATGCCAGGCTCAGGCCGGCGGCCGGGGATGCCCCCACTGCCCCCCTCTGCAGCCCCACAACACCTGCCACCTCAGCGTTCACCAGAAGAACCTCGTCACCAGATAATTCATCAGCTACAGGAGGTAAGATGGGAGAGGAGGAGCTCTTCCCAAAGGGATGTATAATGACGAGATTGTATGCAGTGTAATATGTGGTGGCAAATTTTTTGAAATTAAGAATTACCAGCTGGGTCTTGAGAATTCAGTGATTTTGGTTTGCGGGTGGGCGATTTTTTTTTATGTTGAAATGATCGTGTCTTTTCCTACTGTTTCCGGTACATCTGAGGAAGCCTCCTTACTCTTGAGAAATGAGCCTGACTGATAATTTTTCTGTTCTTTCCTTCCCCTTGCAGCAAGAGTGTGGTGACACATCCCCGCGCCACTCCATTGCCTCCAACACCAGCAGTAACCTCTCCTCCCCACCTTCGCCTGGCCGTCCCCCGGATCACCACTCGTCGTCCTATGACTCATAGGGATTCGTTTGGCCTGGAGAGCGGCTATGAGCAGGGCACTCACAGGCTAGCAGTTACGGGCTGCTGCGACTGTTTTTTTATTGCAACTGTATTTCAAAACATTACAGAATTAACTGTTCAAATAATGTGTGAAAATTTCTCATCATCATGGCTATGTCCTTTTTTTTTTTTTTTTTTTATTTTTTTTTTAGAGCATTCTTTCTCTCTGACTTTATGGTTTTAAGCTAAATAATTGATTATTTAAAGAAAAACAGTGTTGCAATGACATTTTGTCACACTATGTAATGATAACACAATGATTTTCTATTTTATCAAATCAAAATGAAGGGGAACCTTTCTTCTGAAGCTGTGAGTCTTGGTCCGTGTCAACTACTAGGGCACCAACTATTCTCGATTCTTAGTGGCAATACTTAATCAAACTGAAATGTGTTTATGATAAAAAGTTATCTCTCATAGGTTATAATTCACCTTAGATTACTTGTATGGTAGTTTCATAAATGGTAAAACTGCCTGTCTCAGTAATTCATTCTTAACGCAGATTGAAGTAGGAAGACTTACCTTTAACAGGTGAATAAGAATTTTTAGGTCCTATTAACCAACTGCTTAAGGAGTAGATAAGTGGTTACTGCTGCTACCATGCAAGTAATGGTTAATAACATTGGCATATTCCAGCTTCGAAAATAGGCAGCTGGCAAAGCATTTCAGGCTACCTGTTGGTGCTTAGATTGTCCTGTAATATATATTGGAATAATTAATTTGAATTTTGGATAATCTGTTATACATGAGATCCTTTTTGTTAATGAAATAGTGAAATTGGGTCATATCTGTTGTTCCAAGCATAATGTAAATGGTTGTTTTTTTTTCTCTCTCTCTCTTCAAAAGCCTCTGCTAGTCATTCTTTAACTATTAAGTGTTTGAATTCCAAGCCCAAAGAAACATGGTAAAAAAGGAAAAAAAAAAGATAAAAGAATATTTAGTGAGTGTAAAAATTTGTTATGAGGGCACAATTGTTAAAATTTAGGTGCTGTGAGGGCAAACATTGTAGCAATACCGAATACCTTTACTGTGGTTGGGAAGGCGAGTCACCGGTGCAGTGTTCAGTGTGTTGGGCCGAATGTAGTGCTGTTGTAGTGTATATTGCAAGTGATCCCAGTCTTAGTGGGGTTGGAAAAAAAGAGAAATTATTATGTAGGTGTAACTGAAGGTTAAATACAGTGTTTTGAATGTTCTTTATATTTTCCAGCAACGTATGACTTTATTGCTAAAAGTTGAGCTGGAAAAGCAGTGGCTGTATGCTCTATGCCTCTTATTAGTTTAATTCATGGCACTTCTGCTGAAATTTGCCATTTTTTATGAGATATATCAGAGAAATAGAAGGAAACAAGAAAAAGATGATTGTGGCACAGGTGTAAGAAGGCAGAAGTCTTAGACAATAGCTTAGTAAGCGGCTCTTTCAAAACAACTAAAAAAATATGTGTGTGAATTACAGTGTCTATGCAGCAAATAAACAGAAAGTGTTGACTCTTTAGCAGAAGATAGTTGGCTTGTGTTACTCCACCAACAATAATAATAATAAAAAAGAAAAAAAAACTAGCCTTTACTGTGGTAAAAATTCTTCCAGATCAGTGAATCAGATATTCATTTCTCAAAAGTGGAATTGAATAAGAAAATATATGTATAAATATAAAATATATTTTGTTTTCTTAGAAAAAAGGCACTATATAACGTGCATAACGAAGGTAAACAATAGAAATTAGTGAGAGGTGATACAAAGTGATAGGGATCCATACAGCTACACCCATGGAATTACAGGACTGTTATTCAGAAACTGCTCCAGAAGGAACTTTATATATATATCATTCCTTGTCAGTGTGATCCAGAACTAGATCTGACTTAAGGTTGTAATTGTGACACTTAGTAACTGAGCCAAAGGTTCTTGTGTGAGAAATTTCTATGTCTACAATTGCTTGAGCCATTTTTGGTCCCTAGTTACGTGGTCGGGTCGGGAAGTTGACCTCCGGACCATTGGTGTGGTTCTGGTGGAGATTCCAGGTAGAAAACATCGCTGCAGGATTGTCATGTGCCCACTTGTTTTAGGTTTTTAAGGCCCTTTGGTCAATACTTCAGATTTTGCCATAAGCTTTGAATTGCCTTGATATTATAATTGGGCTTTAGACATCACGATTCTTGAGCGATGGAATCATTTCTCAAACAGTCTTTTAACCCCCTCCTTCCCTCATGATTCCAGCAGTTGATGTTGGTTAAACTTGTTTCCAACAGACTATAGATATCAATAGAAATTGATTGATTGTTCAGGAATTTAGTAGCTGTCTGCAAGTATTGTTTTAGTTTAACCCAATGACGACGGGGTGTCACACCCGTGTGACACGGCAAAGTGCCTGATGACGGGGCGACACAGCAGTGTGATGTCCCCGAGGCGATATTACTTAGGCCCGGCGTAGGGGGTTGCCAGTTCTCACCGGGCCCGTCGGCAACGGGTTAATAATAAAGCAATAATTTTTTAGTGTTCTTGCCAGTCAATGTAGCAAATGCTGCTTCTGTTATCACTGACAGGAAAATCTTGTCAAGGGTATTTAAATTAATGTCCATTAATTTATTAGGCATTCAACTGTACTTCATACTTTTTCATAAAAAAAATACTTAAGCAATGTATGCTGTCACAAGTCTTATCAATATTTTTTGTCTTTTTTGTAAGTACAATATTGTAAATATGTTACCCTAGTGATTCTGTTCATGAAATTTATGAATTATGACATTATGTAAATTCATATTTCAACTCTGTGTATTGTAGTTTGTAATTTATGATTTGAGAGGCCATGATACAATGGCCCTGTGTATACTAGCTTTTGTAAAATAGACATTTTTAGAATACAGCAATATAACAATGGGTGAAAAGTTGGGCGTTTGATTTTTTCCCCTCAAAATTGACTCTTGATTAAATGGAAGTTTCTGCTCTAAGAAATCAGCAGAAACAGTTACTCTCTCTGCTAAGTGATAAAAGGTAGAAATTATTAGTGAGCATGATTTGTGCTCCTGTGAAACAAAGTGTAACTCTGACTGTATATGATTCTATATATGTATGTATATACTTATTTTTATACATATGTATATACGTATTTATATATGTATGTATATTTGTATGTATATATGTATGTATATGTGTATGTATAAATATATAATTATTTAATTATTTATTTATCTATTTATACATACATATGTATAGACATACACCATTCACAGGCACGTGCACACACGTACACATGCGCACATGCACGCACATACATTTGCACACACTAGAGAAAGAGAAAGAGAGAAAGAGAGAGAGAGAGAAAGAGAAAGAGAAAGAGAAAGAGAATAATAAAAAAATAAATAAATAATAACAAAAATTTTATTTCCAATTTACAAAGATATTCATTATAATACATACATATATGTAAACATAACCAGATATACATTTACACATTACATATTTAAAAGATGGATTACAAGTTTTTTTAACATGAATTAAAAATCAAAAAAGTACATCAGGAGAGAGAGAGAGAGAGAGAGAGAGAGAGAGAGAGAGAGAGAGAGAGAGAGAAAATGAGGAGGAAAGAGATAGAATGAGAGAGAGTGCTTCAATTAATTCCACTAGTTGTTCTACGCTGACATTTCCTTTCGTGAGTGTTATGACGTCACCACTAACGTCACAGTCCACGCGCGGCTCAGCGGGGGATTCCCCGGTGCGGCCTGCGATCAACCGTGGGTGAGGGTGGAGGTCGGTGGGCTCGGCTGGTGCCAGGGGAGGGGAGGGGGATGGCGCGTCCTCGCTGTCCACAGAGGTTGCAATTGGAGTGGAGAATTTGAGGCCCGGAA
>BOPN01005464.1:0-7500 GCA_017312705.2 Penaeus japonicus
GTATGTGTATGTGTGTGCACGTACATATGTATATACATACACAGACATACATATATATGTATGTATATATATATACATATTTATATAATTATATATATATTTATATGCTAATATGTATATATACACATACATGCATACATATATACATACATATGAGAGAGAGAGAGAGAGAAATAGATAATAGACAGAAATGAAGCAATTTAAACAGAAAAAAGAAAAGTGAAAGAAAAATATTCAAAAATAAGTTCATAACTGAGAGTGGGAAATGTCAGCATGTTTTGAAAGAGCAAACTTTACTTTGAAATCAAAAGAAGTCAAAAAAGGGATTCCATCTCTTTGGCCTGAAGCCTCGTGAGGCTGAATTTCCTTTGACTCCTACTTTGTTTAAGGAAAAAGGTCGAAGGAGGGTTTACGACGCAGGACGAGAACAGGTTGCAATGAAGGTAAATAAATCAGATGCGAAAAGGGTAAATGAAGGAAAATGAATAAGTGAAAATGATATGACTGAAACGCCTTGAGAAAGTTGAAGAGATGTTAAAAAATTGCATTCGTTTAAACTAGAACTGAATGAATATCTGCAAGGACTTTGCAGAAGCAAAGAATAATTCATAAGCAGTAATGATATAAGATAAATATGGTACGTTCATAATATGTTCATGATATATCCGGAATATTTATATTTCGTTAGATGTTATTCATGTTATATATATATATATATATACATACATATATATATATATACATATATATATAGTTAATACTGTTATCATTATCAATGTTATAATCGTCATTTCTTATGTTTCATTTACTACAATTCTTAATTAAGACATCATTATTGTTACCGTATATTTTTAGTTGTTTATTGTTATTGTAACAATTATCATTATCCATATCTTTACTATCCTTACTCTTAGTATCATTATCTTCATCATCGTTGCTTTTCGTTATCAAATGTATCCTTATTGACATATTTATCATCATTATACTTATCATCATTATTGATTTTACTATTATCATCCTCATTATCAGTTTCATTATCATCATTATCATTACCCTTGTTATCATTATCATATCATCATTATCACCATAATCAATATTGGTACTATTATCATCATTAGTAGCTGTAGTCGTACTATAATCATTATTGTTATATTCATCATCGTCTTCATCATTATTATCATCCTCATCATTAACAGTGATGATAAGAAAAATGTTGATGATATTGACAAAGAAGATAAATACATCATCATAGCTTTTATCATTATTAAGCTATTTATTTTTATTAGGGTGAGATACAGATTAGGAAATTTATTAGAAAAAAAATAAAAAAATCGCCATAAGATAATCAGAAGAGAGGAAGAAGGGAAGAAAGAAAGAAAATAAAGAAAAGAAGCTCAAGCGCCGCTCTGTTTTTAGCAGAAAAGGCTTTGGCAACAAAAATGGGTTTCCCTTCGCCACCAAGAAATTTTCCTTAATGGGGTCAGCCGGAACACTTTCTCGAAATGAGAAAATTAAATTGTAACATTAACTAGTTCCTCCATAGAGACGGAGCAAATGTGTTTATTATCTTTGGTACGTTTCGCAGAGCAGGTCTTCGCTTCGCTTTGTTTGGGGGAAACCGTGGCTTGCGTGGAGGGGACGACGGGTGAGGAGACGCATGCGTGCACAACCACACACACACACACACACGTACACACACACACACACACACAGAGCGCACACAGACACAGGTACGGACACATCTCATATATACTTACACACACACACACACACACATACTGTATATACTTGCACGCACTGCAGATAGCAGTAAACTAGGGCTTTTGCTTAATAGTAAACCTATTACCTACCAGTTTGTGTTGCATGAAATTCAGTATCATCAGAAAGTCTGATTTTTTTTCCATCGCTTTTTACGTGATTAGATGATTCAAAGTAATACTGATATAAGAGGATAAAAATGACAATTTAAAAACTGCAAATAATCATTCATTTCTCTAACTCTATTTATATCATACAACACTTTAGTTTGACTGAAATGTGACAAGATACACGTCAATTAACCAAAAGGAAAACAGGGAATTAATCACCGATCACCGAAAGTTTGAGAAGTCTTTGGACACTGCTACACAGAGCACACACGAACACACACACACACACACACACGCATGTATACACACATACATACATAGACACCTCTTAATCCTCTGGTTCATCCTCAATCTACTGCACACTGAGGAATTGTGTTCCCTTTGTAACCACTCCACGCTCTTGTGTGCTTAATCATCTACCGCCAGGTTGGCACTCTCCTCTGAAGGCTGGTGCGCACCCGGCCTCTCCTTTTCCCAGCTGGCCTCCTATGCAATACTATAGCCTTCCCACGAGAGCCGCCGCCACAATGGGACCCGGGGCTATTCTCGCCACACACATCTCAAACACACGGACGCCATGGCCAGGGAATAAAGTCATTATATGGGAATTGTCTTTCCTTCCGGGGATGTTAAGATTCATCTGTCTATCTATCTATCTCTCTGTCTATTTGTCTATCTATCGATATATCTATCTTTTCATCCATCTGTAATACATTCATATGTACTTATATGTATACACACACACACACACACACACACACACACACACACACACATATATATATATATATATATATATATATATATATATATATATATATATATATATATATATACATACACACACACACACACACCCTTTGCCTCTTAACATATCTCTCTCTTCCTTTGTTCATGTGCTTTCGTTAGTCAGCAGGACTACCTCTGTCTCTGTCTTACCCTCAGGTCCTATAAAAAGAAAGAAAGAAAGAAAAAAAACGTATGAAATTAAATTAAATTTTAAAACAAAGGCAGAAACGGCAATAGCCCCTAAGAAAAAAAAAAGTATTTCCCACAACACACACCTACAAAAGAGAGAAAAGAAAAAGACAAGGACAAGGACACCTTAAGCAGCGCAGCAGACCAAGAAGGGAACAGCGGCATATGAGTCCCCTGACAAGGCGCCGCACCGCTGGACGAGGCAATCAACACGCCCCTTCGGCCATTTACCGCTATCTGATCACCCTTATGAGGCATCGCGAGTGGGAGCGTTGTGTGGGAGACAGGAGTGAGTGAGAGAGAGAGAGAGAGAGAGAGAGAGAGAGAGAGAGAGAGAGAGAGAGAGAGAGAGAGAGAGAGAGAGAGAGAGAGAGAGAGTGTGAGAGTGCGAGAGTGTGAGCGTGTGAGCGTGTGAGCGTGTGAGCGTGTGAGCGTGTGAGCGTGTGAGTGTGAGTGTGTGTGTGTGTGTGTGTGTGTGTGTGTGTGTGTGTGTGTGTGTGTGAGAGAGAGAGAGAGAGAGAGAGAGAGAGAGAGAGAGAGAGAGAGAGAGAGAAAATTGATGACCTGACAAGACAGACAGTGTAAATATACATGGTAGAGATCAACAAATCAATAGACACTTGTATGCATCGACAGAGATTAATACACAGAGCCAAAACTACCGAACAAAATGAACGGAAGTCGAAATGCAATAACATAAATCAAAAGACACTGACACCAGAATACAAAACACATACAACATATGCCACAATAGAATGAGGGAAACTGCTTGTTCTCAGTCAGCCCTTAACTGGCCTCACTAATTAGGACTGAAGGCAGGGATAGCCCATCCAATCCTATCCTTATCCTCCCCCCTAAACCCTTCCCTACTTCCCATCTCTTCCAGCTGACTACCCCTTTGCTCCCTTCTCCCTCCCCCTCCCGATCCCTCTATTTCACTCCTCCCTTTCCAGCGACGAAGTTAAGGTCTGTTCGGACACGCTGAATGCAGTGAGTGTGACACCAGCCTGCCAGAACCTTCCCCACATTGCGTAACCTTGTTTGACCCATCCGGAGTTGGTCCTTGTGAGTCGCGGCTGATCCCTGGCGGCCGTCGCTCTAATGTGATCCAGAGAGACGTCGGTGCCTCAGGCGATGGGGAGAGGGGGAGGGGGAGGGGGAGAGGGAGGTGGGGATGGGACAATACGGGCAGGTGGGTGCTTGGTGGGATTGGTACTCCTGGTGTGGCTCATGTTGTCTCTTTGTTCTCCCTACCACCCTCCCCCCTCTCCCTTTCTCTTTCTCTCTCTCTCTTTCCCTGTTTTTCTTTCTCATATTCTCTTTCTATGATTTTAGAATCTATTAATAATGCATTATAATGTGTTAAACTTCGTAGTTGTCATAGTGAGATAAAAGGACTTCTCTCATGTGTGAAATAGCATTGTCTATCTAGTGGTAAGGAGAGTGTGGTCAATAATCCGCTAATCACTGACTGGGAGAGTAAGAATTGTGTGTGCGTGAGGGGGGGGGGGGGGGGTAGAGAGGTATATCACATCTCTGGTTGCATATACTAAGCTCGCGTTAGGCCCAAGATGCAATAATGAAATAATGCAATTTTGTTAATATTTGTTCGTTACAACAAATCATTGATTTCGAAATCCGTGCTGCAGGCATATACCAATCTTATAATTGCTGGATAAGTTTCTCATTAATAACATGAATGTCTAATTGGCGTAAAACAGAGTGAAAAGTTATTTTTGTTGTATCTGAAATAATAGTTAACTCACAACTTACTATGGTATTTTTCATATATGATATAGGATTGTAAAAAGTATGAAATAATAACAAAAGTAATTGTAATATATGTGCCACTGTCGCCGTTTTTAAAGCGATCTGCCAAATCATACTGTCTAATGATTGTGGGATGTGATGTATGCATACACATTCCGTGCTGTCTGAAGGCATTACTGGGCACCAACACTATCAAGCTTCAGTCCAGGTAATGATCGGGACAAACCCGCACCCTTCTACTTCCATTACTTATCCAGAGTTCCCATTTACCTCAGATACTTTGACTCGTATAATACAGGCATCATCAGGGCTCTCAAGAGCAGAAAAGCCTAGGGAAGGGAGCGTGCACCCTCAGGGAGAACTCTCCCCAGGCTGTTGGGTGAAAAATGTTCTTCAACATTAAGCTTTCTCTTCCTGAACTCCTAGTGTGACAACCTAGGGAAATGCAATGCCAAACCCTCTGGAACTTCACAACTTGCCACTTTGAGGCCTTTCGAAGTTCCAATTCTTTTTTAAATTTTACCAGAAAAATCATGGTTCTTAATATCTTATATGTAAGCTGCAAGATAATGACATTTCAAGAATGTGTAACGTTTCATACCAAAGAGATTTTAATTGTTCTGAGTATTTATTTATCACTGCAAATAAGTTTATCCAGACTCTAAACATCAAAACATTTAATAAAGAGATTTTTGTCATAAGGAGTACAGATAAAGTAGGTTTTGCTGAAGCAAAACAATTCATAAATTTTCACTCAGCAGGGTGAGACTCAGTTCTATTCCAACCTACTTCACAAAACTCCTTAAAGACCAGTACTTCTCACATCACACACTCTGTTATTAATACATAAGGTTCCCGAGGAAACTATAACATCCACACCTGAAAAGGTCCAATAGAAGCAGCCAGTGAATGAGGAATTTTTAGGGACTTCAGAGCTATCAGGTATAGCTCTAAATTTCGTCATGGTAACAGCTTTGCCCTCTATTGCCAAGCAGAAGGCCCATTTAACAACGGTAAGGTAAGAATACTCCTTTGGGTGCTCAAGCAAGCTTGTGGAAAACAATTCTAGACAACATGTCGACGGTTGAATACATCATTTAAGGCTTTATCTGTTAACGTGGCAAACTGTCTTAGATAATGAATCAATCAAACAATTAAAAACTGATTCAATCCACAGGAAAGGAAAAGCTTCAAGAGGATATGGTTTACAGCTTGGTAGCAGGAGCTGACAAACACCTTAAGGAGTAGCATGTCAATCTGAAGTGATTCACGAGAAAATCGTTTGGATTCCATTAAAGAAACTGAGTTCATGACCATTGTGAGCCTGTTGACAATGGATCTCAGGAAGGGGAATCAGGGATGGTACATCAAGTTTTACTTTGTTATCCCATCTCCCATGGAAAGGACGCAAGGACAGCTTAACAAGACCATACAGCATAGCACAACACTGCTTGTGAGGGCCGTTAGGATAACCTTGGTAAGACCATGTACCATCGCATCCATCTGATTACCTCATACTCACTACACCCAATAGTGAGGGAGGTTTAAGATAAGCTTGCAATGATGTAAACATGCAAAATTATATGCGTCGGGTACTAGTACATGTTGGTTTCTCTCCCCCTCTCCCTTTCTCTCCCACTCTTTCTCTTTCTCTCCCCCTCTCTCCTATTCGACTTTCCTCCCTTTCAGTTCATATCCTCCACCCTTACTCCCTTCACTCTTATCCTCTCTTTCTTCTCCTCTCCTCACTCCCTCCTTTCTTCCTCCTCCCGTCCCTCCCCCCTTCCCTCTTCTATACCCCCCCCCCAGTCCTATCCCTCCTCCATTTCCTTCCTCTACTTCCTCACTCGCCTCTCTTTCTTCTACCCTCCCTTTATCACCCTCTCCCTTTCTCGCTCCTTTTCTCCCTCTCCCTCTCCCTTTCCTACCCTCCCCCTCCCTTTCACATATTCTCCAATCCCTTTATCACCTTCCACAATTCCTCCCTTTGACCGCCTCCCCATTCCCTACCTCTCTCCCCCTCCTCAATCCCTCTCCCATTCCCTTCTTCTACCTCTCTTTCGCCCCGCTTCTCTCTTGTCCCCGTTCCGCCCCCCCTTACCTGTCCCTCCCCACTTCTCCCCTTCCCCACCTACCCCCACCTCCTCCCTCCCTCCCCACTCCCCTCCTTCAACTTGCTTTCTGATCGTCCTCATATTTCCGCACACGAGGATGCCGTCCCCGTCGCTGCCGCCCGACCGAAGAAACTCTCTCATGCATTTCTTCTCGATTGCATTCACGAGCGTCGTGCCTTCTTCCTTCTCCCTCTTTCTCTTTCTCTTTCTTTCTTTCGTTCTCTTTCTCTTTCTTTCTCTTTCTCTCTCTCTCTCTCTCTCTCTCCTTATTCTCTCTCCCTCCCTCCCTCTCTCTCTCTCTCTCTCTCTCTCTCTCTCTATCTATCTATCTATCTATCTATATATATATGTATACATATATATATATATATACGCACATATATATACATATATATACGCACATATATATACATATATATATATACATATATATATATATATATATATATATATATACTACTATTACTACTACTACTACTACTGCTACTACTACTCTTTCTCTCTGTTACCCTTTCCCTCTCTCACTTTCACTCAGCCCCCCCCCCCCTCCCTCTCTCTCTCCTCTGTGCCGCGTGTTCAGTTGCATCCTCTCTCCTCTCTCGCTCTCCTCGCTCCCGCACCCAGAGCCAGCTCTGAGACGGGATCAGTCGCCTATAATCTTTCTCTAACACGACTTCCATGGGCTCGATTTAGCTGTGAGCTAGTTTGCTGGTGTACTGTGGGTCTTCTGTTTTTCCTGTCTCTTTTTATCAATGTATGTTCTGTCTCTC
>BOPN01005464.1:17500-20000 GCA_017312705.2 Penaeus japonicus
AAAACAATTCAAGTCCCTGGTACCTTGGGTTTAGGCAGAACTAACTTCGGCAAGGGAATCTGTTGACTTCCGCCATTTACATTCTGCTATTATTCACAAAGGCGTTTGTATATCTTAACTTGTCCCAAATAACGCGTTTCATTTGTTTATCCTCATGCCAGTTTTTTTTTTTTTTTTTTCTCTCAACTCGCCATCGAACTGTATACTGCTGAATTTGTTCGTCTTCACAAACTCCCTGGTGTATAGTTTGTATATATAGACAATGTGCTGAATAGCAACGTATGCGATTAGTGTATGTTATTATTATGTTTTACTTGTTTTATGTTATGCGTTTCCTACTACAATATTTCACCTGACTACTCGTACCACCCACCAACCTCCCAAAAAGAAAGGAGGAGGCAGACAAAGAGAAGAACAAAGAAAGTCAATCGCAGAGGACACTTGACCTTGGGAAACCAAGCTGTTCATATTGCTTCACTGCTGCAGTCAAGCACAACAAACAAGACCATCAATTAGAGATTCTATTCTGTGACACCAAGGAGGAAAATTACGCTCTTAGTTCTTTCCTTTTTATTGCTGTAGCACACTTTTCTCCATTTGCTGACGTCACGATTTCCAAGGAGTTTCTCAGCGTGGACGAGTGTCTGTGCACCAGTTGTAGGTAGCATAAACTTTATTCTTAGCGATCCCCTGGATATGGAAGCATTGCTCTCTGTCTACTAGCGCAACGATTTCAGCAAAGCTCCTTGCTATCTGATCTGGGATGTAAACAAAACATTAGAAGAGATGGACGTAAGGAAGTTGCATGTTCGAGCTACGCTTGGCGATGAAATATTGGAATTCTGTTTGCAGAAAGGAACAAGTTACTTCAGTAATCATATATTCTAGAAAAGGATAAGTAAACGAATGTATCCGTAGTAGAGGAAACATGTTTAGGCGACCATGTATTACGCTTACATATGTCACAAGGTCATTTTCCTATGCCGCTTTATCTTCATTTATATTTGTTTTATTTCCTACACTATTGTTTCATTAATTTATTTTATATGTGCTTAAAATATGTATCTGTTTCTTGTATATGTCTCTCTGACGTTGTCAAAGCCATGCTGTATATTGTAAAATGAAGACAAACAGTCAATCAGTTAACAATTTTTTTTTTCACCCAGTCCTGTGTTATTTAGACTATGTGGCTACTCTCACGTAAGGTTCAGTTGAGCACATGAACAGAAGTATTTCATCTGAACTTGGCTCTTTTACTATTTAGTTTTTGCGTTTATACACATTTCGTATTAGGTAGTTTAAGGGATATCGCGCTTTGATATTTATTGTTTCTTATTTCTTATTTCACCAGACTTTTCAAACTGCCTTGAACAGTGGCATCAGAATTGTTAGGTTTGCCTTTTTATTGATAAGACATTTAGCCAGAATCACTATATTGAGGGTCTTTTAAATTAGATTTTGTAAACGGCAAATTTGAATAGTCAAGGAGCCTCATTTTTACGATTATTTTATTCAGGAATGAAAAAGGCCGAATCTCAGAAAGAGATTATCATATTCCTATAGAAGGTTTTGAATATACAAGAGTAAGCCAGGCCCGTTTCTAATCCAAACAAACATCAAGGGAGGGAGAAAATTTCCACAACGCTGGGACAAGACCCCTTGGTTGACGAACAGGATGCTACAGGTGTTATCCTACGGTAGCCTCATCTCTCTAACAGTTTGTCCTTGCCTCGGCCCCCTCCCCCCCCCCCCATTTAATCTTCACACACACACACACATTTCCAATACGTGAAACTGTATTAACCAATGAATTAAGATTATACTTTCTTTAAAAAAGAATGAATTTTGAATTATATATAATTAGAGAACTTCCCTATATCCTCCCTAGGCTCGTCCCCTCCCCCCTCCCCACACACTAAAAATAATCCGCGCTCCACAGGTTTAGTATCTAGAATGGACTCTGTTTAGACGTTTTTGCCTATCAATGAGAATTTGATATACTGTCAAACTTTCTACAAAAAAAAGGTCAAATTGCACTCATGGGTTTCCACGCAACCTCACTCGCGAGCTCACCAAGGAGGTAAAACCACACTCTTCTGGTCTTGGTAGCCAGTCAGCGCCTCTCTTTGCGAACCCCTCTCTGGTTCTCAGTCTTTCTCTTTCTCTCTCTCCCCCCTCCCCCTCTCTCTCTCTCTCGCTAGTTCTCCCTTTGACTCATTCAATTATTCTCAATATTCTCTCTTTGCCTCCTCCCCCTTCCACTCTCTCTCTCTCTCTCTCTCTCTCTCTCTCTCTCTCTCTCTCTCTCTCTGGTGATCACATCCGATTTACTGACAAGTCATGTATACCCCATCTGTCTCGTGCATGTCCTAATTAGATTCGAAGTATATGAGACCATTTAAGAAAACATTTAAAGGTAATTACACATTTGCGCAACTATGTCCTTAAATGAACACATCTAGCATAGCACCTTCATAAAGTTTGTTTGTGTTTGGGTTCA
>BOPN01005464.1:45000-47500 GCA_017312705.2 Penaeus japonicus
CTAAACATTTGCGAATAATCATATGAATAATGATAATGATGATGAAACTAATCCGAGTCAGAAATATTTTGTGCATTAACTGATCTGTCGGATAGTCGGTTCGCTGCATGTACAGACGTCTTACGGCAACCCTTAGTGTCTGCGGCTGTATTTAGGGAAACGTTTTACGCTGAACTGCGTTTGACCCGCGAAGCTATAGTTCAGCATAACTGATATGTATGAAGAAAAATGAAGTTCGAATTCGTCAATTATTATCATTATTTAATTAGACAAAATACGAACAAACTGAAAATGAGTGTAGATTGTAGCTAATAAATATGAATATTAAAAATCAAGCACTTTAGAATCATTGCCCTGAGAAAAATAAAAAAAATAATAATCATGAGAAATATCTGAAACAACTATTTCTACGCAAATAAATAAAAATCTGTGATTTGCCGCAAATAAAAAAAATCAGGAATTCTATCAATGATTACGCAGTTAATACGAAAAAGAAACTTTTGTTACATACACTTTGTTAAGAATTAATTCTATGGGAGAAATGGGGTTATTAAGAGTGAAAAAAAATAGTCAGAGAAAATAGGGTGAAACTGAGACACGGGGTTCAACACTTCCACTGACCTACCTTGATTTCCCTGCCTGACGCGTTGTATTTACTGCTGTGATCACGTGAGAGTGAAAAAAAAATGTATCGATGACGTGGCTCACAGTAGGTCGTGGCGAGCGGTCCACGATTTTAAAGAAAATAGGAGGCGGGCACGATCCCTGGCTGTGAGGGTGGCGGGTTTCTTACCGCTAGCACCAGCTGTGAGGGTTTTTCCATCCCATTTCTGACACCAGTTTGTTAAAGTGAGCAGATTGGGTCCCACCATGGCCACCAGTTTGTGATGGTGGGCAGAATGAGTTCCACCGCTGCCATCAGTTTGTGATGGGTGTCTTAGTCTGTAGGGACTAATAACCCACACAAATAAGGTATTGATGCCAGACACAGGGTTTATATAGTTCAGGTTTATTCCATAACGCAGAAAGTCTGACGTTATGGTACACAATAGATAATATACACTACAGCACAATGATCACAGTAATAAACACTATCACAACACATATAAAGAGGTGGAGAAATCAGGCGTCAGCGGTAGCATAGTCGATTCCAGATTGTCTGTTATGTTCCAGATTTCCAGCTTATATGGAAGGGTTCCCATCCGCCGTCCCCATCTGTGGTTATACAGGAAGGTAGTCTGGAATGTAGGAGGCATGACAGTCAAAGGTATTAAGCTCTATTGAGGGCTAGGTACTTGGGAAGGCAACTATGTGCGAATTACCTATCCGTCAAAGTTGACCCGACCTGACCCGGCGATTGCCTCACTAGTTAGAGTGTGATATTCGTATGGTATTTGTATATGATCTATTGCTATATTTAATATCATATATAAGCATACTATATAATCTCCTAGAGAGAGAGAGAGAGCAGATAAGTGGCAAGAGAGACATTAAAACACTTATTGCTAGATACACAGTAGATGGGCAACAGAGAGACAGATACAAAATGCTGACAGAAGAGAGAGAGAAACGACCACATCTTGGCAAGGCGGGTCGCAGCTTCCCTCGACGGAGAAAGAAAAAGAAGAAAAAAGCAAAACAATTAGGGCGGGAATGCGTCTCAAAGCGACCGAACGGCGGGATTGTCGTGATTTTCTTAATCTTTAAGTTTCCTCTCCTCGGAGGTGTATTTCTTTGAGGAATTTTTGCGTTGTGTTGTTTATTGATTTGTTTTGGTTGCTGTGTCCTCTCTTCTAGACTGGTTTGGTTTTCTTGTTTTAATCTGTGTGCGTGATATGCACTCCCTTATGAACATGTTATATGTATATATATAATATATATATATATATATATATATATATATATATATATATATATATATATATATATATATTTATATATATATATATATATATATATATATATATATATATATATATATATATATATATATATATATATATATATATTTATATATATGCATATATATATATATATATATATATATATATATATATATATATATATATACATATATATATATATATGCATATATATATATATATATGCATATATATATATATATATATATATATATATATATATATATATATATATATATATATATATATATATATATATATATATATATATATATATATATATATATATACATATATATATATATATATATATATATATATATATATATATATATATATATATATATATATATATATATATATATATATATATATATATATATATATATATGTGTGTGTGTGTGTGTGTGTGTGTGTGTGTGTGTGTGTGTGTGTGTGTCTATATATATATATACATATAT
Source organism: Penaeus japonicus (assembly GCA_017312705.2). Taxonomy (NCBI): domain Eukaryota; kingdom Metazoa; phylum Arthropoda; class Malacostraca; order Decapoda; family Penaeidae; genus Penaeus; species Penaeus japonicus. The sequence goes on from BOPN01005464.1 coordinate 47,384, forward strand.
ATATATATATATATATATATATATATATATATATATATATATATATATATATATATATACATACATATATATATATATATATATATATATATATATATATATACATATATATATATA
>BOPN01005464.1:57500-60000 GCA_017312705.2 Penaeus japonicus
ATGGCAGGGAGAAGAGAAAGTAGACAGTGCAATAGGACATTAAAGAGAAAAGGGCTTAAAACACCGCCCTGTGTAGTGCCAAGCTTAAACCGTTCGTAGGAGCTACAGGATCCCCTAAATATAACATGTGAGGCTCTATTATTGAGAAAACCCTGTATCCACCTCAGAAGGCTTCCTTGAATACCAAAGTCCATCAGCTGGTCAAGGATAATTTCCCTGTTGGCTATATCGAAGGCACTTTTGAGGTCAAGGAAGGCAACCACACTAGTGGCCGAGAGGCGTGTGTAGAGTTCTACTAGGCAATGGTGCATACTTCATTGCGGGAGGCAATCGTACAGACTGGGTTTATCCTGTAGGTGATGCAGAAGTCGGACAGGAAGGATGCATTCAAGCATCTTACTAAAGCAGGAAGTGAGGGAGATTGGCCTAAATTTATCGGTTATTGGTTTTGGTATTGGAACGATTATGCTGGAGGTCCAGGCAGAGGGCACATATCCATGACGAAAACAATGATTGAAGAGGTGTAGAAGAGGGTTGCCTGGAACGTAAAGCCATCATCCTCGGAGGCAGTAGTCTTGTTCCCAGCAAGAGTATGTCGCAGCTCATCCTCTGTATGTCATCCTCCTCGTCAGGTTTCAATAATGCATTCATCAGACGAAGGTTGCGAATATCATGTTGAGAGGAGAGAGCCTCTTGAATGTGTGCAAGCAGATTGCAAATTTGCGATTGACCTAATAATAATGAGATCCTGGGCGTATACATGTGGGCTATGGTGGAGGGTGCAGATGGGTTTTTACTTGACGGTCCTGTTTATTAGATGTCACATGGTCTGAATGCTAGTCTGATGGTTGATGCTGTTTGTATATTTCTCCCATGAATCCTATGAATCTGAATAAGATCATCCCTCACTGTCTGGTACTGACACAGATGATCTGGTGTGGGATGCCTCTGAAAGGCAAGACCAGCATCCACTGCCATTCTCTCTGCCTGGACAATAGGATGATCTAACGTCTATGAGATATGACCGATACCCAAGTATTTAAAGCACCATGGCTTTTCATCCTTCATCTTGCGCTGTTCACTGAGAGGAAGGCAAGGGAGGAAGGAGTTGACGGAAGATAGGGGGAGTTCCAAGTGACTCCAGGTAATGACGAGACGGTTAATAGGTGTCCCGTTTTCATGGAATCAGTGAGCAGCGTAATGGAGGGATCAGTTCCAACAGGGTAGCGAGTAAAGAGGTAAATATGGAACTTACGTGGCCTTTTGAATGTCAAGATGTTACGTTAGGAACTCTACATCCTTGGCCCTGTCAATGATGTTCTGACGGCACCTCGAGATTTATACAAAGCGCGAAGTGACAGCTGACATCGAGACGGAATGCCTTCGTGACTGCAGACAGCCAGCGAAGCTTCACATCACTTCACAGGTTTTTCTTGAAAGCTAAATTGACATATTTTCCCTGTAGTAGCAGATGGGCATCGAGGGTGCAGCCAGAGGAAGGGGGCGAGGTAAGGTGCCAAATGCCTTATGCTGACAGGGAGTTTCACTTGTTTATTTTTAGCAGCAGGAGAAGAGGGTGGAATACTAATGTCTGAAACACGTTTCATCGGGCATTTGGTAGAGCCAAGGGTATCAGCTTCTAGATCGAAAAGATTATGGGGCTCAAGATGGGGCCAGTGATCTGCAGACTGGTCGTCATCATTCTCATTCAGGGGATGACCAACCTCAACATCAGCGAGGGAGGCTGGACCCGAGTACTCCATATTCCCCCAAATCGGGAGAGCCTGAGGCATTGGCAACGCTTTGCTGGGATATGGTCTCACACCTTGTAGTGCACAAGCGCAGGCCCGATGGTCGACGACCGTGGGGGGTTGGGCCACGTGTTTGAATATAATCTGAGCTACAGACTATGTAAAAAAAAAAAATATATATATATATGTATATACATATATATATATATATATATATATATATATATATATATATATATATATATATATATATATATATATATATATATATATATATATATATATATATACATATATACAGCTAACACTTTGTTGACGATTATTTCTCACTGTAACTCACAGCACACACTTGAAGGCCTCAATTTGTTTGAGGTCCCGTAAATCAGCATTTTAAATTGCTTTAGGCGAAATGTTGATCAGCTGATCATGTAAACTAACTTACTATAATTGGTCTTGTAATCGAAACAAAAAGCGTTATCCCCGGATACCTTCTCATAGTTTCACTGACTGTTGCTCTAACTAAAACTCCTACTGTATATAAGTAGCAACACGAAACGCGTCTGTTCACCGATCGAGTAGAGTAGAAAGAGAGAGAGAGAGAGAGAGAGAGAGAGAGAGAGAGAGAGAGAGAGAGAGAGAGAGAGAGAGAGAGAGAGAGAGAGAGAGAGAGAGAGAGAGAGAGAGAGAGAGAGAGAGAGAGAGAGAGAGAGAGAGAGAGAGAGAGAGAGAGAGAGAGAGAGAGAGAGAGA
>BOPN01005464.1:70000-72500 GCA_017312705.2 Penaeus japonicus
ACACGGTGGAGACAAGGTTACCATCGCATCCGTTCGACACGTGTGTTTGTAAACCAATTTTTTTTCCACACCCATCAATGCACTTTCGGCAACCCGACGGTGGTGAAAGAATAGTGTCCATTACACTTTTAGAGTAATAGTGAAAGGATGTATTGTAGAAAATACAATGCGAATATTATTGTGAAATGATGCAGAAATGTGAGGGTTGACATGGCATTGTTGGATATATGTCTGAAGATAAATCGGTATTGCATTCAAATTCAAATTGCTGATTTTTTATTTTTCATCTCATGTATAAATGAAAGAGCTTGGTCCCCTCCATTTGACTTTTAGATAAAATAGAGAGTTCTTTTACTCAGTGCTCCAGGTTTAGCACTATTTAGCGTTTATTCCATAAATTTTAGCATAGATTTAGCTCTGTTCACATTCTATGATATTTATTCCTACATTTAGCATAATTTTAGCATCTTAGGGTGCTCATGTACTTATTCCTTGTGATAACTTTTTTTTCTGCTATTTCATCAACTTGGTAGAATTTGGATCACTTTGCACAGAACAATTATCAGAGGCAACATCTGATTTTTTTTTTACATGACTCAAGTTGAGATCCCCTTTTAGTCATTTTTTTGACGAAGAGGAGTGTTAGGAGAGAGAAATATGACAGATTCTATTATTCGTCGCAGTAGCTTGCAGAACAGGACTTTCTCATTATCATATTTCTTGTGTTTTATCAAAATTTTGATACCTGCTCTGACCTATAACTTTTAAAGTCCCATAGTGGGGCAGTAGTAAACAATCTCTACAGCCTGGTAAAACCCACCAAATCTCCCCCTCCCACATTCTTCCACATAACATTTAACCCTCTCCAGCCTCCAATTCGTCTCTTTCACTTCCTCCCCTGTCTTCCTCTGTGCATTTAACCCTCCAGCTCCCGTCTTCTCTTTCTCTCAACCCTTCCCCTTCGTTTTCTATGTATTTAACCCTCCAGCTCCCGTCTTCTCTTTCTCTCGACCCTTCCCCTTCGTTTTCTATGCATTTAACCTTCCAGCTCCCGTTTTCTCTTTCTCTCAACCCTTTCCCTTCGTTTTCTATGTATTTAACCCTCCAGCTCCCGTCTTCTCTTTCTCTCAACCCTTTCCCTTCGTTTTCTATGTATTTAACCTTCCAGCACCTTTCTTCTCTTTCTCTCAACCCTACCCCTTTGTTGTTGTTTTTTGTGAATTTAACCCTCCAGCTCCCATCTTCTCTTTCTCTCAACCCTTCCCTTTCGTCCCCTGTGCATTCAACCCTCCACCTATTTTCTAAGCCAATTTAATCCATAGGATTTTTTGTTTGTTTGTTTGTTTAAGCGGCACATTTACCCAAATAAATTTAGTGCCTACAATTTCTCACCTTTGTGGAACATGACATTTAGAAAATTCAAGTAATATTACCTTTTCATGATATGTTCTATTTTTAAACCTTTCGGTCATTGGTAAATATATGCATTTTCCACCATATATCAGTTTCCTATTCAAACTTCATCTTGAATTCAAATATTGCCTGAATAGCTATTATATGATATAGAATTATTTTCTACATAACAACTTCAATTAGCATTGCATCTAATACATTTCCCTTTTTTTTCATAAAATGTATTTTTTACCATTATTTTCAAAATAGAAAAACTCTATCTGTCGACACCGCCATCGTGACACCAGACATAACAGTCATGACACCAAATAATTTCAACATCAGTGATGTTGATTCAGCGGGGAAAGGAGGTGGTGGTGATGCCCCCCCCCCCCCCCAGCCCCCGTCAAGGCAGAATGCAAATCAGACTTATCAGAATATTCCCATGCATGCACGATTTACTTACGAAATTAAAATAATTGAATAACAGGTGATAACTCTGCCACATCTGATTATACAATACATTAAATACATTAGACGAATGAGGACATACCTTTCTCCCTTCCCCACACATGCCATGATGCATGTAAGCATACGCTGACACCCTCAACTTTGATTTTTGATATCAAGATGATAATGGCAATAACATTAGTGATAATGATGATGTGGACAGTGAAGATGATAGCGATTATAACATTGATAGTGATGATAAAAATGCTAATAATAATGATAATGATTTTGAATATAATGATAAGATACTTTGATCATAAAATATTAATGATATTTGTAATAATAAACAATGTTAATCAAAATAATGATCATGATAAAAAAATAATAATGATGATCATAACGATAAGAATTGCAGTAATGAAGAACGTAATAGTGATAATTACAATGACAATAATTTCAATAATGTTGAAGATGGTAGTGACAATATTGAAAATGACAATAATTACGATGATAATGATAGTTAAGATATTTATCATTATCATTATTACCATTAGTATCATAGTTATATCGCTTATATAGTTGTTATCGCTTCAAGAACCTTTTTTTCTCAATTTATTTTTACAATGTTCATCAGTTATTCCGAAAGTGGATGAGAAAA
>BOPN01005464.1:85000-90000 GCA_017312705.2 Penaeus japonicus
TTAGTTTCTTCTACATTGCATTCTGAACTAACCTGCCAACACATTCTGTATCCAAGTCTAATTCTTGCAGTCACAATATCACATTGTCTTGTCCTTGTCTTGTATGAACCATAAATGAATCTCTCCTGCGAGAACTGGTCAAAATGTTTTATGCTACAGCTTTCAGGTCTTTGAGAGTTTGTTAGCTCCATCAAGTCCTCCCTATTGGAGGTTCTTATTATGTGTGAGATCCTAGCAAGAGGTATGCCAAAGTCTATATCCACAATTTGCTTATCACATCCTGCCCTCGCTAAGCGATCAGCATGATCATGTTTAGCGATTCCAACATGCGATGGTATCCACACAAAATGTAGAGCATGTCCCCGTTCCTTGGCGCGATGTACATTTATTCTTATATCATTTACTATATTTCCAGCACCTTTATCTAGGGTGTTCAGAGTCTAGAGAGCACTCTGCGAGTCGCAGAAAATTACTCCTGAGCCTTGAGTTAACAGAAAGTCTGTGGCTATGAGTATTCCTGCCAACTCAGTTTGCGTAGTGCTCGCCCAGTCATGAACCCTCCTACAATCTTGGTGCTGCAAAATATTGTTTTTATATACAACATAAGCACATCCTGCTCTACTTCCAGACTGTAGGGATCCATCAGTGTAGCATTCATAGTCAATATTCAGAGTTTCAAGATGCTCATTAATGGTTGCAAGGGTGTGTTGCTTAAGTACAGCTGGTGAAACTGTGTCTTTTTTAAGGACATCAGTATAAAATACGTTCAATGTCGACATTTTCCATGGTGGAATAGAACGTCCATATGGGAACCTACTCAAGGACATATTTAATTGGTGTATGGATTTGTATGTCATTTGCAACCATGAATTTGAGGGCGACTCGGCACTGCTATGCAAAGATGGATTCACTATCTTATATTTAAGTTGCCTCTGGAACTCTGTATTATAGAGGGGTTCTTTAATTGCTTTGACACCAAATATAGTATTAATGTATGATATTCTTTCGTAAATAGATGGCAAGTTGAGTTCCTTTCTCATGTTCACAATCCTCGTTGTTTTAGGAGCACCGAGAATGATCCTCATGGCTGCGTTCTGTACAATTTCTAGACAAGTTAACTCTGATTCCCTAAATGATACAAGGTGTAAGGCATGGTAATCTACGACTGACCGTATGTATGATAAGTAAAAGAGTCTTGACACCATGTTCTCTGCCAGCAAGAGTCTTGAGTGGCTTCAGCCACTCCCACAGTCTTTTCTTTAAGTTCATAATGAGTTCTGTGTCGTTAACAGTCACCCCGAGATACTTGTATTTGTGGCAAAGATCTAGCTCAATGTCATCTATATGAAAGTTTGGCAGTGGGATTGTAAGAGGACTGAGTGCCTTGGTTTTTTTCAACTGAGATTATCAAACCGCACTCAGTAGCTTTTGTGGACAGTACATTAAGAATCTTTTGCATTCTATCCTCGGATGAAGTTTTAATGCAGATGTCATCAGCATTACAAATAATGGAATCACTGCCCTCAAGTGGTATATTGCTTAATAGTCTGTGCATTAAAATTTGAATTGCATTTAATAGTCTGTGCATTAAAATTAAAATGTACTTAAGATGGGGTCATTCATCCACTTTGGTGCGTGAGGGACTGGGGAACTTTTTTTCTTTGAGAGTTTTCTTGAGCAGACCCATGTATTGTAGTAGTCAGTGACAACTTTTATCAGGTCCTGAGAGTAATTTTCGACAGTGGTTACGACATAGGTACTATACCAGTCATAAACACGTGCCTTGAAGTGATGCTCCAGTCCCGGTGGGATTGTAATTTTAGGTCTGGGTGCTTTGTGAGCTATGCTGTTGTCAACAGTATACTCTGTTAGGATTGCAAAGTGGTCACTGACTAACTCTCGAACCAGTGAAGTACAAACATTACCATGTACAAGATTTTTGCCAATTACATAATCTAACCTGCCACCTGCCAAATGAGTCTGTTTATCTGTGTCATATACAGTCATCGATCTTCTATTGACGAAATGTTTAAATTCCTCCCCATTGCTGTTACTCTGGTGATCACCAAATTGTGTGTCTAGCATTGAAATCTCCCATACATAATGTTCCTTGATTATGGAAATTGGGTAGAGAACTGGTTAAGAAACTTTGAGCTCCTGGCATACATTATATAATGAGGAAAAATTTAGAGGCAGTCTTAATTCTTAAATGATGGAACTGCACGTCGGTGTTCCCGGACTTTTTTACTAGTTCATGTGGCAGTGTTAGCTTTACATAAGTCAACAAACCCGTCATGGCTGTATTTACATATGAGCAATACCCTTTGAGTTTAGGCGCTATTTTCATGTTAGTAGCAGCTGCAAACGGTTCTTGTACGCAGACTACATCGACATTGTTTTTACGAATATAAAACTCTAGGTCATTAAGCCTAGCAGCGGATGGCATGATTTGGTGCAAAGGCAGAGTCGGTGATAGACGCGGATGGCACCATGCCAGACATGTAATTCAGCTATCCTACTGCACAGACCTTTTTTTAATACCGCGACCAATGGGTTAATACTACGCATATTCCATGATATGAATTTGATTGTGCGTTTATCCATAAATGAAGAGTTTTTTTTATTTTATACTATTAATTCTTAGCTTTTTTCTGCTTCGTAGCTCAATCCCTTCAATTGATGTGTTGGGGGCATTCGGGGGACCGGAAGCCTTATCAGGGTCCGTGTCACGTAGTTCCTGACACTGTCTTTCCTCAGTATCAGCACGGGCTCCCTCACACTGACCACCATTAATGGAGGAATTGGTATCATGACACCGTGTGTCATCGCGGGATTCTTTATCACTGATGGCAGTACTGACCTCTCGACAGTGGCAGTCCTTTTTCATTTTTTCTATATCTCGCTTCAGTGTCTCTATTTTACCAATCAAAATTAAGTTTTGTTCTTTGAGTGCTTGAAATGATTCCACTGGTTGTTCTGCACTGATATTTCCTTTCGTTGGTGTTGTGACGTCACCATTGCTGTTTTCCGGCTGGGTCACCATTCTGCTCTCGGAGGTCACATGGGTCAGAAGAAAACGCTTGACCGCATTCAGACGGAATTCTTTTGGCCTGGCATGGGTCAGGAGATTGCCAGGTTAGTTCGCTCATGTGATATTTGTCAAAAGACTAGTGACCGCGGACGCGTGAAACCTGCACCACTGAAGCCTATGCCGCTGATCTCCGAGCCTTTCGAGAGAGTCGCCGTGGACATCGTCGGACCAATCCACCCGAGGGCGAGTGAGGGATCCAAGTACATCCTCACGCTCGTGGATTTCAGTACGAGATGGCCAGAAGCAGTGCCACTCAAGGCTGTTACCGTCGCCGAAGCCATGGTGGAAATCTTCTGCAGGGTCGGTATTCCCAGGCAAGTACTGAGTGACAGAGGGACACAGTTCACCTCTGCGATGATGGAAGAAGTGCTTCGTTTATTGTCGATAAAGGGACTAAGAACGACTCCATATCATCCGATGTGTAATGGTCTCTGTGAAAGATTCAATGGCACGCTGAAGAGAATGCTCAGGAGGATGGCAGCAGAGCAGCCGAAAGAATAGCCACGCTATATTGCGCCGCTACTGTTCGCGTGTAGAGAAGTTCCGTAAAGATCTTTAAAGTTCTCACCCTTCGAACTTGTGTATGGAAGAGCTGTGCGAGGACCCCTTCAAATTTTGCGGGAGCTATTGGACGACAATGCAGAGGACGTAGAGGTCAAGTCAACATATACCTACGTCATTGATCTGGCCAATCGTCTCCGGTCTACCTGTGAATTAGCCAAGCAAGATCTGTTGAAAGCACAGGAAGTGCAGAAGGCTTATTACGACAAGAAAACAAAGGTACGTTAGTTCAAAGTAGGTGATAAGTGCCTTCTTCTCTTGCCCACTTCTCACAACAAGTTGTTGGCACAGTGGAAAGGTCCTTATGATATCGTAGATAGAATATCTGATCGTAATTATGTAGTACAGGTGGGGAATCAACACAAAAGATTCCACATCAATATTAAAGGAATACTTCACAGCTGGCATCGGATGTGCGTCCTATGGCGAGAGAGACGCGACGAGCAGTTGGTCTCTTCAACAACAGCTATATCTAGCATATGGTAAAGCTTTCTTTTCACAGAAAATTTCGAGTCTTGGCAGTACTTCCGCAGCAGCATCCATATGCGCCGCTGCAGTGATTGCTGAAAGTGAACTTGACGATGGACCCACCACTACGCAGTCATGTCAAACCGAGACCTGCGACGATGTGGACGTGAGTGAAACTCTAAAGTCTGAGCAACAAAAGCAGGTAAAAAGCTTGTTGAAACGTTTCAGTGACATATTCTCAGACAAGCCAAAAGTAGCAAAGGTCAATTATCACACTATAGAACTTACTAGCTCCAAAGTTATAAAGCAGAAACCTTATCCCATATCTATGTGATTAGTAGATGCAGTGAAACAAGAGATCCAGGATATGGAAAGTGCGGGAATCATCGAGAAGTCTGCGTCATCCTACTGTAGTCCCATAGTAGTAGTGCGGAAAAGGATGGCAGTGTAAGGATATGCGGAGACTATCGAAAAATCAACATGATCACAAAGGTGGATGCTGAACCAATGTGCGATCAACGACCAATATTCTCGAGATTGACTGAATCGAAATTCTTCAGTAAGCTCGACTTAGCAAAAGGATTTTTCCAGACTCCGTTACACCCCGAGAGCCGAGAACTCACTGCTTTCGCCAGTCCTGCAGGTCTGTATCAGTTTAGGGTACTCCCGTTTGGGTTAACAAATTCACCAGCTGTGTTCAACAGGGTTATGAGGGAAGTGTTGCAAGGTGTGCGAGGAGTTGAAGCATTCGTTGACGACATCCTGGTTCATTCCTCCACGTTCGAAGATTTCTGGAATCCTCAGGAGGTATTTCAACGGCTGCGAGGTACAAGTATGACCATTAAACCAAGTAAGTGTGAAATTGGACATAAAGAAATTC
>BOPN01005464.1:95000-97150 GCA_017312705.2 Penaeus japonicus
TATATCTATCTTTGTCACCTCCCTTTCTCTTTTTTTCCTCTCCTTTCTCTCTCTCTCTCTCTCTCTCTCTCTCTCTCTCTCTCTCTCTCTCTCTCTCTCTCTCTCTCTCTCTCTCTCTCTCCCCTCTGCTCTTATAACTTCCCTCTTTCCAGCTGATCCCTTCCATTCTGACAGATTAGAAACAGCTGACTAACAGATGCCATCAGAGTAATTGCTATTGTTATCGTTATCGTTTTTATTACCATTATCATCACCAATTAACAGTGGTATAGCTTCAACCTAAGTAGAGACAATGACGATTTCAGAGATATGCCATCATGGATCATCACTGTTATTATTCTCAGAAAATATTTCAGTACACATAGTATTAATAAAATTTCTTTTCCTCCGGTCTGTACACAGAGTTTTCTTACCATATGGGGCTCGATATCCTTTGATATCGTTAGCTTTAATGAATAATTAAATCAGTGAAATATATGTATGTGTATATGTGCAAATGACCCTGACACATTCACATTTACATTCCAAACATGCCGATTTGCACCGATATTGTGTAATGCGAACACATGAAAACAACATTGTATCGGAGACTCTAGTCTGATCGCACGCAAACGAACGACAGATTTTGACTAATTATTATTTTTTTTTTCATTTCCAGATTATAAAAAGACATTATCATTCAGCCTCACTTTTACACTATTTCATGTTATTTTGTATGTTGCCTATGTAATCAAAAGGCAGTAAATCATTAAGATACCCTTAATTGGCATTTATATAGCCATATTTCTTTTTTAGATACGTAAAAGAGAAAAAAGAAGATCAGTCAAAGCCTGTTGTTTGTTTTGTTATCATCAACATAATTATGATCATATTCTTTAGCATCATCGTCATCATTCTTATCATAGTCATCATTATTATCATTTACACTGTATTATTATTAATTATGATAATGATATTAATGATGATAACACTAATGATAATCACAATATTAAAGATAATCATAATGATGATGATAATCACAATAATACTGATGACAATAACAACAAGAACAAGAACAATAACAATTATCTTCATACTAATAGCAATGATAAGTTTATGCTAATGGTGATAATTATAATTATGGTAATAATAACTGTAAAAAAATAATAGTAATGATAATGAAATTCATGTTGACGACAAAATGATATCAATCATAACATCATCAATAACAGAAATAAGAACAATAATGATGACATTGAAAAGGATAACAGTGGTAATAAGGGTAATCATCAGAAAAGTAACGAACATGATATAAATTATAACAAAATTGATAACAATGAAAGTGATTGATAGTTAAAATGGTAACAATGATAATGATGATAATGATAATAATGATGATAATGATAATTATGATGATAATGATAATGATAATAACGATAGTGATAATAGTAATAATAGCGATGATTATGATGATAATGATAGTGTTGATAATAATGACAATATCAATAATAGTCATAACGATGTTATTGATGGTGGATAACAATAATAATGAATGCTAACAATGATAATAATGGTGATGATAATAGTAATGATAATCATAAGATAAGTAATAACGATTACAATGATAATGGTGAAAATGGTCGTAATAATGACAATGATAATTATAATAATGATTACAATTATGAAAACAATAAGAATGATATTAATAATAATGATAACATAAATGATGTTGTTAATGATAATAATGATAATGACAACAATTGATGAGAAACATGATTATGATACAGATGATAGTAAAGAATAAAAATTGAGAGTAATAATAACAATAAAGATAACAATCCATGCTTCCTTCTTTTCTTTTCTGTTTCTTTCTCTTCTCTCTTTCTCTTATGATCGTTGACTTTTCCATTTTATTCGTTACTTCTTTTTTTATTCTAAGTGCTTCCTTCTTCATACCCATTGAAGGAGATATAACGATAGACGTCTGCCATTAAACAAAATATAATGATTTGCGTATCTATCTCGCCCTTTCTCTCTCTCTCTCTCTCTCTCTCTCTCTCTCTCTCTCTCTCTCTGTCTCTCTTTCTCTCTCTTTCTCTCTCTCTCTCTTTCTCTTTATCTCTCTCTCTCTCTCTCTCTCTCTCTCTCTCTCTCTCTCTCTCTCTCTCTCT
>BOPN01005465.1:10000-12185 GCA_017312705.2 Penaeus japonicus
TTGAGAATTTATTTTTTCATTTGACGTTAAGACCTCCAGTGAAGGACTGCCTCTCTTCTGTTTACTATTTCTGGAAATGAAAGATCTTGTTGTCATCAATCCTTGCTTACCAATTCATAAAATGCAGTTTTATGATTCAAAACACATTATTTCTACTCGTGAATGGTTTAGGTTTAATGATATTAGCATCAACAGCAAGCTCTTTCTCTATAATTATCCTCATTTGAGCCATATATAAAACCCAGATCATTACCGTTATAACCATCATCATTAAATACCCTATTTTCATGTTTATTATCATTATCATTATCACCATCGCTATTTATATGTATATATATTTATAAAAAAAATATATACATATATATATATATATATATATATATATATATATATATATATATATATATATATATATACATATATGTATATATATATATGTATATATATATATGTATATATATATATATATATATATGAATATATATATATATATATATATATATATATATATATATATATATATATATAGACATATATATATATATATATATATATATATATATATATATATATATATATATATATATATATATATACACATATATATACACACAGACATATAAACATAGACACATACACACACACACAATGAAGATCATAACAAAAATTATAAAGGTAACTATAATGACACTAATAACACAGTCACTTACAACAACAATAACAATAACAACAACCACAATGACAATAACAACAACACCAATAAAAACAAGCACAATAATCAAGATCATGAAAATGATAACATAACTACGAACAAAAACAAATCTTAAATAACATTTCGGTGAGATATAATGAAGCCATATAGGAGAGGGGGGTAGGGGAGTGAGGGGGGGGGGGGTGAGGTAACACATATGATGTCATTGGCTTCATAATGTACCGTATGAGGATAAAATTGCATCTTTGCTTCACGTTAAATCGTACACATTGATAGATTGATATTTGATGTATACGTGTGTGTATATGTGAGTGTGTGTGTGTGTGTGTGTGTCTGTGTGTGTGTGTGTCTGTGTGTGTGTGTCTGTGTGTGTGTCTGTGTGTGTGTCTGTGTGTGTGTCTGTGTGTGTGTCTGTGTGTGTGTGTGTGTGTGTGTGTGTGTGTGTGTGTGTGTGTGTGTGTGTGTGTGTGTGTGTGTGTGTGTGTGTGTGTGTGTGTGTGTGTGTGTGTGTGTGTGTGTGTGTGTGTGTGTGTGTGTGTGTGTGTGTCTGTGTGTGTGTCTGTGTGTCTGTGTGTGTGTCTGTGTGTGTGTCTGTGTGTGTGTGTGTGTGTGTGTGTGTGTGTGTGTGTGTGTGTGTCTGTGTGTGTGTCTGTGTGTCTGTGTGTGTGTATATATATACACTATGCATATACACACATTTGTTGCACTCGTATATCTAACTTTTCACACCCACTCGGTGAAATATGTCTTAGAGCTTATATTGTGATCTACGACATCGTTTCATTTATTCCCAACATTCATGTCATATATACAATTGATATATATCATATTTTGCAAGCGAGCTACTTTAGTTACCTGCATTCGTTATGAGATCTACAACTTGCATTAATTTCCTTTATAAAGTTGCAAAATTACAGGCAGAAAGGTCGGTGCTTACATTACTACAGGTTGGAATGGCACTCTAACCAAAGCCTTATTATATTTAGATAACATTATTCTAAGCAAAGGATTTTGATAATAATTCATTATAATATTTCAGGATAAAGATAAGCCATATAGTGCATATGAGCAGATGCTTCGCCAGGCTTATATGCACTATGGCGAGCCCACCTGTGTCAGTGATTGCTGACTCGTGAGAGAGCGTGCCAACGAGTGTTGACTCGATCTGGTCTTTACCCACCGAGGCGCCCAACCACAGCAATGACCGCCAGGCGACAATGGGAACTCACGAGCATGGACGGGGCTCGACCTGCCGACCACGGGGAAGTGAGGCCGGCGCGTTACCGCTGTACTAACCAGACGGCTGATGTATACAAAATTTATTTCTAAAAGAAATTCGAGATAACTCATTTATAGATAATTTTCTGGACGGATTACTCTATCGAATTAATTACTATGGTTAATAGTGTTATTTGATTCTGATCGTTTATTTTTTTGTTATAACATGAATTATATACTAGTTCCTTTTTAAAG
>BOPN01005465.1:22888-25388 GCA_017312705.2 Penaeus japonicus
GGAGGAAGGGAGATGAGTGAGACTGCAGTGCCGCTGAAAAGACTTAGAAAATCGAGGAGGTAACCAAGAGAGGAAAGGAAGATACAGAAGAAAGCAGTGTGAAGAGAGTGTGTAAAGGTTTAGCGGAGGAAAAAAAACATACGATTTCTATTGACAAACCTAGAACACGTGGTGAAAGGACTTTCACAGAGATTCAGACTATAAACAACGTGTGTGTGTATACGTATGTGTGTGTGTGTGTGTGTGTGTGTATGTGTGTTTACGCACGTACAGGAAATAGGGAAACGAATAACACCAAAGAATAAACAAACAAAAAAAGATAAAAAACAGAGTGAAGATATCCCCCTCCGTCAAGAAACCCGAGTAACCCTGACCTTAGACTCACTCCCGTCCTTACGCCCCGACCTTGTACGACGGAGAGAACAAAGAGCAAGAGGAACAAGGAGTCGAGCATCTCCTTGGATTAATTGTCTCGGCTCAGAAACGCTCGTTATTCCCCTCTTATGACGGATCCAGTACCGATAGCGCGAGAGAAGAGAGCGAAGGGGAGGCACAAGGAACATAATTCAAGAAGGGAAGGAGCTTCGGAAGGAAAAAGAAGTGGGAGGGAAAAGAAGGGAAGGGGAAAGGGTATGCAACGTGATATAGATGATAATTGGAAGAATGATAAAAAACAGGGTGTAGTGTGGTTTAGATGATATGTGTGTACCGTATTAGGAGCCACTCCCCAAAAATAAGTCGTGAAACAGAAATTCTAAAATATTTATCTGCTTGTATTTTTTTTTCTTCTTCTTCTTCTTTTTTAATGTCATGAAATGCGTCTAAAATAAACTGTGAAGAAATGAAACATTTTTACATTAGAAATTATGTAAAGAATAATTATGTGAAGGACAGACAGACACATATATATAAATACACACGCATGGAGAAAGAGAGAGAGAGAGAGAGAGAGAGAGAGAGAGAGAGAGAGAGAGAGAGAGAAACATTGCTAGATGGACCAGACATACCAAGAGACAGGGATATGTGTATGCCTAATACACAACCACGGATAGGACCACAGACGTAATATTTTCAACTCCGCATATTTTATTTTCAAACTTTCTCGCCGGGGGACCTACAATTTAAGTAATGCGAGTCAAACAAGAGAGGGAAAAAAGTTCGTATGTTGCGACACCTGAAACCTTTGTGTCACACTCGAGTTTGAAATGACACATCATAAAAGTTTTTTTTTTTTTTTTCTTCTTCTTCTTCTTTTTCAACGAGAAATGAAGAAGAAATCGGAAATCCGAACATTCTAATTGTGGTGAAAGGAGAAATTTCAAAAGATTATAGTCTTTATTAATGATGTTGCTGATATATTATGGGTGATGATAATCGTGACGATGCTAATTACAACGGTGATAATGGTAATTTTGATTGTGATGTTAATAAGAAATGGGTATTTTAGTAAGTTATAATGATATTCATTAGCATCCTTTTATATTCAGTATTCAATTGTATCATTAATCCCATAATTATTAATACTGATATTGATATTACTCTTATTTTTCATTGTTATCATCATCAATATTATGGTTGTTACTTCTGTTATCATTATCCTTAACCTGGTATCATTATCATTATCATCTTCTACATCCTCATTGTCGATTTTATTATCAACATCATTAACATTCTCATTTCTAAATCATTACCATTGTCATTATGTCTAGAATTACTATTATTGTCATTATGACAGTATTATTAATGTTATTATCAACGTTATTTCATTACAATTGTTACTCATATTTTTAGAATCATTTACGTGTTACCTTTTCTAACATCAATTATCATAACAGCCATTAACCAAAATCATATATTTTCATTAGTTTCAATACTATCATCATCGCTCCTACTATTAGTGCCATTGTAACTATTAGTATTACTTTTGCTATTGCAACCTCTATTACTCTAATTACTGATATTACTTTCATCGTCAAAACCAGCTCCATCATTACAATCTTTGTTACTGATTCTTGTCTATCTTCATATCAATTCTAGGACTCATTGCAATTGCAAGTAAAGTAATATCCCTCGCATCGCTTGGAATATGCTTTGTAAAAATAATAGATGGGGGGGGGGAGGAGAGGAAGAGGGAGAAAGTGTGGGGAAGAGAGTAGAAAATGAAGTGGGAGAGAGAGAGGGGGGGGGGAGAGAGAGGGGGGGGGGGGGCGAGAGAGAGAGAGAGAGAGAGAGAGAGAGAGAGAGAGAGAGAGAGAGAGAGAGAGAGAGAGAGAGAGAGAGAGAGAGAGAGAGAGAGAGAGAGAGAGAGAGAGAGAGAGGAGTGAGAAAGAGAGAGAGAGAGAGAGAGGGGAGGGGAAAATGAGATAGAAAATGGAGGTATATAAATAAACAAATATAAAGAGAGCAAGTGAGCGAGAGAGAGAGGAGGGGGGGGGGATGGGTAAATGAAGGAGAAAATGGAGATATATAAATAAACAGATAGAGAGGGAACAAGTGAGCG
>BOPN01005465.1:56746-59246 GCA_017312705.2 Penaeus japonicus
TCTCTCTCTCTCTCTCTCTCTCTCTCTCTCTCTCTCTCTCTCTCTCTCTCTCTCTCTCTCTCTCTCTCTCTCTCTCTCTCTCTCTCTCTCTCTCTCGAAATTCTCTATTCTATCGCTGGTTCTACTTTCGGAAAGGAAGCCTTGGTAGAACCATTAAATCCTCATTTCCATTTTTTCTTTTTTCTTTTTTTTCTCTTTATTTTTTCTTTTTAGAGGGAATAGCGTTGTTTCTTGTCATGTTGACTCTTTTCTTGTGATGTTGAGGGGTGGGGGGGAGGGGGGAGGTGAACGAATAACATAATCATTTTTCGGAAAAAAATTGAAAAGAACGAAGAGAGAGTGATAAAGCAACAGAAAATGCAACGACCGAGAGAGGAGAGAGAAATACAAATCAAGAACGAGGCGGTGATGAATAGACAGAAGAGAAAGAAAGAGAAAAGAGAGAAATGAACAAAGAGATTAATAGATGCCAAATACATACTAGGCCAGCCAATTGGTCTAATCTCTCCAGGAGAAACTTTTCCAGGGCTAAATAATTCGGTCTTTCGCAAAAACAAAACAAAACAAATAAAACAAAAACAGAAGAGCTATTCCGACATACGTGCGACCTTCCTTTGTCTTTCTCCCCCCTGTTTCGTCTTCTGTTTTTGTTGCTTTATTGGTTTCTTTTCTTTGTTTTTGTTTGGTGGAAAGTCGAAGAATTAGAAGACAAATATTATACCCAATGAGGACAAAAAATTAATTGGATTTTATACCGATTTTCCTCTATTGATCTAAGACGGAAAAAACAAACACACCTGCACAGAAACAAAAAAAAAACATTGTTTGTTTTCCTTTTGTTGCGTCGCTTCGCCATTATCACAGAAAGTTTTCTCTCTTGTTCTCACTTTCTGTGGTAAAGACTTGAACTGAACGAGATGAAAATAGTCTCCCAAAAACAAGATGGCCTTCAGGGAACCGGATATGTATTAGATTTCCTGCCTTGCTTTCTGTCTGTCTTTCTTTCTTTTCGTTTCTATTTCTCTTCTCTTTCCTCTCTCTCTTTTCTCTCTTTCTTTCTCTCTTTCTCACTCTCTATCTCCTGCGTGACTGAGTGCGTCTGTGAGAGAGAGAGAGAGAGAGAGAAAGAGAGAGAGAGAGAGAGAGAGAGAGAGAGAGAGAGAGAGAGAGAGAGAGAGAGAGAGAGAGACAGAGTGAGAATCTCGTGTTGCAAGCAAACAAGAGCTTACTTACCACTGATCCATATCACCACCATTATCGAAAAAAAAGACCATAGGCAACTCAACCCAATGACATTTCATCATAATCCGTCAGTGCCGTTAAACGTTACCCTTCCCTCAAACGCAGTAAATGCCATCAAAATATTTCTTCTTCGGGAAAGGATAGTGAAGGGGTCGGTGTGTGTGTGTGTGTGTGTGTAAATATGTATACCACAAGGGAATTAAATACAAAAAGAGCGGTCTGTGGAGCATTATGCATGTCGTAGGATATAATTCTGCGGTATGTGCAACCCATATTTCACTACCCTTAACGTATAGCCGGGAGAGTATGTTTAATATTCTGCATTTAATAGTATCGATTCAGAATGACTAAACGCTCTAGCGAAGAATTCTATAATAAATAAGATTCATTGAGGGTCTGGAGGAAACACAGTATATTGCAATTTATTTAATAAATAAAAGCCTTTAATCCGGCACCTTAATTGCTTTTTGTCTACATTTTCTTTGTGTTAATGAAATCTTAACAAAATAGTAAGACATGTGATAAAACCTACCCACCCCTGAAACGTTATACTTAGCAGGTAAATAAAAGAATGATTGAAATAAAATAAAATCAAACTAAACTTACGTATATCTAAACCAACACCTTGCGGAGACACTAAGGTCGGTAAAAAATAAAAAAGAAAAAAAAAACGAAAAAAAAACGATGTACTTGCCGAAAGCACCATCCACTTATTATTCACGAAATCCTTTCTCTCTTCGTGTATTATTAACCTACTCTAATTTAACTAGAATATCAGACTACCGCGTAATACTATAAATGTTTATTTATACTTCTTTCTTCATATTTTTGTCTTAAAAACAAAAACAAAATTGGAGATGCTTGGTCGTGCGTTTGTAAATAAACACACAGCACTGATGGGGGATTGGAGAAGTATAAAAAAAAAAAAAATGGGGTAAAATACAACAAACCAGCTCCGTAGAATTCTATGAGCCACTTAGAATTTACTTGCAATATTCATTCTACAGCGCGTGTTGCTTGATAACTATGTTGCTTTTTTTTTTTTTTTTTTTTTTTTTTTTTTTTTTTTTGGAAGTGTCGTTCTTTCTTAATTACATGCCGTTCTCAAATTCAATATGATTCAGCTTAAGGATGTAAATGCTTGACCTCTATTATGTGCAATGGCAAACATATACACATATACATACGCATACACACAAACACACACACACTAACACATACATGCATACACACATACATACACGCATACACACATAAT
>BOPN01005465.1:79246-86746 GCA_017312705.2 Penaeus japonicus
GTGTGTGTGGGTGTGTGTGTGTGTGTGTGTGTGTGTGTGTGTGTGGGTGTGTGTGTGTGTGTGTGTGTGTGTGTGTGTGGCCGTGTGTGTGTTTTTGGAAATATTTAAGTAATGCTTTGGCTGCATCTTATGCAACATATCACGTTGTTTCCACATAACATTTATCGCATTCGATATACACTTGAAATTACTTTAACCAATACAATAGCTTTATCTCTGATCGATGTTATTCCGACGATAAGCTCTTTCGCCGTTGATGCTGTATTCATTCATACATTTGTGTCACATCGCCATTTGAACATAAAAGCGTCCGGGTAAAAACAAACAGTTCGTCCTCTATCACCTTCCTGTATCATACCACGTTCCTCTTGTGTCTACCATTCCTTCATCTTTAGACTACCATTCATTCCTCTGTTCTCCCTCAACCCTCTTCTTCATTACTCACCTTCTGAGATGCTTCTTGGCCACGAGTAGGACCATAAGGACGATATTCGCTGCCATGCCGAGGACCCCCAGTGCCAGAATGATGGCTGCTTCTGTCGTGCCTCCCGGGTGGCACTCAAAGGCGGTGGGGAAGGTGCGGTTCGAAAGCTCTTGGTGGACACCATAACGGAGATTAGCGCCAGACATGGTGACGAGAGGCTGAGGGACAGGTGGAGGTGGATGAAGTGGCGGAGGAGAAGTTGGTAGTGGATGCTGAAGCTGGAGGTGGATGTTGAGGTTGGTAGGAGAACTTGGTGGTGGATGTAGAAGTTGGAGGTGGATGCTGAAGTGGATGTTGAGTTGGTAGAAGAACGTGGAGGTTAACGTAGTGGAGGAAGAAGAAGTTGGTGGAGAAGCAGAATAGAAGTTGGGGGAGAAATCGCGGGTAGAAGAAAGGGAAAAAGTTGGAGGTCGAGGGAGTGACCGAGGTCTTGGATGTGGAGGTGGAGGGCGAGTGCAGGTGGAGGGTTGTGGCACGAGGGGGTTGAGGATACTGGACTGGGGCCTGAAGAAGCACGTGATTATTACTTGGTTTAAGGGAATGTGCAAAATGTGTTGCTTGTGGATTGCAGAGGAAGAGGCACTCGCTATCGGAAGTGAGTGATCACGAGTTGCAGGGAATTGCAAGTTGTTTATTTCAGTCTATTGTCGTAAATTATTGAGTTAGCGGGCGAGTATACAAGGTTGAGGGTTGTTGTTGTTTTTCTCTTTTTTGAGGGAAATCAAAGTGAAAGCAGACTTATGAAAAATGAGAGTGTGGCTTTTATGATGCCAGAGAATCTACAATGTGATATGGCTAGTCCAAGGACACAGTGAAGGCAAGAAAAGAGCAAAACTTTTTGGACTGCTCTAGGACAGGGAAGAGGGAGAATCTTCTCGAAGTTGTTGTGTGTTGAGGAAGCTTTCTCGCTTGTCACTTCGTCAGTTGCTGGTGACTTGCAGCTCGTGTGGAATCTGTGAATAGAAGAAAAAGTTTTTTTTAGTATGGTTTATTGCTTTGATGTCAAGCTAACTGTACACACGAGCACACGCTAGTCCAAGCCACCGTTCAATACTCGTGTTCTATAATGAAAAGAATTCATAATTCAATAAAAGTTTCCTCATAAATATACAACTAAAGTGTAATAAAACCGTTATATTTGATTATATTACCCCACTGACTGAATGCATTTGATCATAATGACAGTGATGCTAAACTTCATCATTTTGCCATTACGGAAAGCATTACGTATGAATTATAGAATCAAATATCACCTCTCCCTTTCCCTTCCCATGTCTCATTCGCGAAGTCCCCCAGTAATTAAGGACTATTAGTAACCTCGCGGACATATCTCGGGATTTCAGCGCCGGTCCGCAATCACAACTTCCCGTAAAAAACAAGCGCCGTAAATTCTGGTCCTGAAGGAGGTTCTCTCTCCCGCTGCAACACTGAGCCGCGCGCCCCGACCCCTGGGAACTACTGCAGGTGCCGGGAAAGCAAACATGGGGAAAATAATAACAAAAAAGAAGAGTGTGATTTATCTAAACTCCTTCCGAACAACTGAGGTAAGTGCTATGGAAGAATGCTATGAATCATGTTCGTGAATTACGAGAACCATTGTACATTCCTCCAGAGTTAACCATTGGGGGGGTTCCAGTGGCGACACTTCACACGCACAGCAGGGTACACGGACAAAGGGTCGGGAATATTCGTGACTGTTGTGCTTGAGAGTTTGCATGTGAATAAGTGCTATTTCATTCTAGAACGCATATCCATCACAAGTTTTAATCGCTGCGTTCACTTCGAACAAGTTCAAGTTCGTCAAACAAGAAAAAAAAATCTACTTCGAGTGCATAAGCATTCTATCTCCCTAATGGGATAATGAGGTGATATAGAGACGTTCTCAACCCATTTCTTTACTAAGAATACGTGAAGTATATCAGAAAAACAACAGCATAAGGCTTCGTCTTCCACAGCCCGACCCACTCATTTACTTTAGGACAACCTGGGCTATAACTTTGACACGGGCTGGACGGGTGGTCACACACTCTCGCTTTTTTCTCCTTTCCCTTTCTCTTTTTTCTATGCGACCCTTTCTGCCATTGGTTAAGGACCTTGTGAGATGACGTCTACTTAATCGGGTAGGCTAAGTAGGGGGCCTGGCGGTGCGGGATAAATTGATCAAGGTCCGTAACATTTTTCTTGGTCAGGCTGATGCCCCTTGGTAAGGCCTCTTGTTCATGATTTAGGCCTAGTTAATGTTTTGTATTTTGCTTGTATCTTTTTTTTCAAATCTTTGTCATTTTTGTTTTTATCCACATTAATATAACTTAATTGCTGATAAGGTGTACATTGCGATTCTCAAAAAGTAGTAATGGTTCAGAATAACAATAGATTGTAAGAAATTTAAAAGGGTAAGCAAGTCTAATTGTCTAAACTTTTATCAAAAAGAAAACTTTGAAATGTCCGCTTAATCAAAACTGTTAGGGAGTTTTTCTATACCTAAGAATAAAGTCAAACAAAACGTTCAATGCAAAAGGCAACCAGAGCTGTACAGTGAAAGCCGTTCTACTGTTTCAATTACAATACATTTTGTTCTGAGGAATGTCGCTTGCATTTGCCAATAACAACCCCTCTCTCCGCTAAAGGATTACATGCTGCATATTTTTGCAACAATTTATACACATAAGATCGTCAATAATTCCATCTACACAGCCTTCGAAAATCAATTGACACTAAAGATACATTTTTACGTTCTGAGGCACACCAAGAACCCGCAGAAAGTGCACTAAGATCAATAAACAGAATTAAAAGTAGGTAACATTGTCACTACACTGTAGTTGTGTTTCCGGGTCCAATAATTCTCCATTCTATTGACTGGTTAACATTTTTATTCTATACACTCGAAGGGGAGGATGATAAGAGTGGGAACCGAATGTGAGAAAATATATGTATAAAGATAATGATAAGACTTTATAATCTGTCATAAAAAAAGGATAATCTCACGTTTATTATCACCATCACGAAATTAAGGGACGCACTTTTGTTTCACATTATATTAGTTATTATCACATCCAAGAATTAAAATAATCTTATGATCAATATTGCAACAATAGATATCATCCCAAAACCACCAGACCATACAGACACAACACAAACAAGAAGAGAAACAAACGAACAAAATCAATGCAAGTTCCCAGCCAGCCACCAAGTTCTCCATTCTAACTTCCATTTCATTTCCTCGACTGTCTAGAGGGGAAAAAAAAATAAAATAAAAAAAATATGTTTGGCCAGGCCTATACGTGTGTATGGAATGCTGAAGTGTTTATTTATGTAAATGTCGACAGCGGTTTCCCCTAGATAGTGGATTTTCTTTTTCTGTTTTTTATTCCGTGAAGATATAATGGCTAGGGGATCTCTGTGTGCTCTCTCCGTGTTGAATTTTTGTTTTATTTTTTCTTCCTTTTTCTTTGAAGTCGTTATCAATATTCTCTACTTTTTTTTTTTTTTTTTTTTTTTTTTTTTTTTTTTTTTTTTTTTTTTTGATAAGGGTGAATCATTTCTCCTAGAACGATTACTTAAAGATGGTAGTATGGTTGGTGATGGTGTCTATTTTGTGGTTCTTATGTAGGTGTGATGATGATGGATATAACCATAATGATAATAAGGTAATTATGCTTATGATAAAACAAATCATTAACGAATTATTATGATTATGATTATGACAATAATGGAAATGATAAAAATAGCAGCGAATAAAGTAACATAAATAGTAAAATCTGCAATAACTGCGAAACTGCCACTTCTCAATCTCTTTACTATTTCTATCTTCACATATTTCTTCTTTGTTCATTGTTCTTTACAAATCCTAAATTAAGTTAGAATAACTTTCTTGTGCACTACAGTTTAATCAATAAGTGGTAGCGCTCGACAAAGAGTTACCAGCGGAGCTCAGGAACCTGATAAAGGCCTCGCAGAATGACGAAGTTATTTATTGAACTGAAAGTCTTTGCAACTCTTAGCTGAGTCTCAACCTACGTAGCTTTTTATGTGTCCACGTTCCCATCCATCTACTCATAATCGCGTGCCAGACTTATTTACTCTTTAGCCACGCACCTATCTATCCACGTTCCTATCTATCTATCCATCCATCCATCTACCTATCTATTTCACCCAGAAAAAAAACATCCAAGTTGCAGCTATACACTATAATAAGTCATCTAAGTTCCTTGCATCGGCCTCACGTTCCCTGAAGGAGGGTTATACATATTCATGATCCATTCTTAAGCAGCGGCAGGAGAAGCGCATGCCACGATAAGCCGTAGGGTTGCTCCGTTGTGTATTCTCGGGGGCGGAATACGGGGTGGACTGACGGAGGTGTAGGTCAGCTGGCAGAGGAGGAAGAGGTGGGGTTTGGGGAGATAAGGAGGAATGGAGGAAAGATGAGAGACCGGGGGGAATGAGGAAGGGAGCGGGAGGGAGGCTTGCAGGGGGATTGAGACGGAATGAGGTAGAGAGAGGATGAGTGCGTGGAAGAGAGAGAGAGAGAGAGAGAGAGAGAGGAGAGAGATATTGACTGCCTGCCTGGATCGAGACACACTCACTGACTGACTGACTGACTGACTGAATGAATGACTGACAGAAAGAAAGAAAGGGAGAAACACAGACACAGAAAAAAAACGAAAGAAAACAATATAAAGAGAATATAACCCAAATCAAGCAGTATCATCCCCGCTCCCCTCTGACAGAAACCCACCCAGCCCTTTTCTTTTCCTTTTCGTTTTATTTCTGTCAATTGATTGAAAAGGACGCCAGCCATGGATTCTCACGGCAAACGGACGTGACCCTCTTATCATCCGCTTCATCTTGACACTGCGAGGCTACGTGACTAATCAAGAATTCGCGAATATCTCGTCCGGGGAAATTGATCATCGAGGTGTCAAATTTACGACTCTCTTCCGACGGCCTTTTTCTCTTTTCCTTTTTCTTTCTAATTCTGGCGAGGAATGTTTGAACAGCTTTATTACATTTGGCGAAACGGTTGTGTCAGGGGTGAGCGTAAGCAGAGAAATGGGGCTGATATGCCGCGGTCACGGAAACAGACATGTGTGCTTTCTCTCTCTCTCTCTCTCTCTCTCTCTCTCTCTCTCTCTCTCTCTCTCTCTCTCCCTCTCTCTCTCTCTCTCTCTCTCTCTCTCTCTCTCTCTCTCTCTCTCTCTCTCTCTCTCTCTCTATCTATCTATCGATCTATCTATCTATCTCTCTATCTATCTATCTCTCTCTCTCTCTCTCTCTCTCTCTCTCTCTCTCTCTCTCTCTCTCTCTCTCTCTCTCTCTCTCTCTCTCTCTCTCTCTCTCTCTCTCTCTCTCTCTCTCTCTCTCTCTCTCTCTCTCTCTCTCTCTCTCTCTCTCTCTCTCTCTCTCTCTCTCTCTCTCTCTCTCTCTCTCTCTCTCTCTCACACACACACACACACACACACAATGTGAGTGTTTACCCGTATGTACCGTACGTACACCTCCGGCCTCGTGGGCTTTAATATCCGTTTTCTGTTCCTTTGACAATCTCTAAGTGTAGATGGCGCGGCGGCAGGAAAGGCGGCAGTAGCAAGGGCCTCTCGGGGCAGGAATATGAAGATAACATGTAAATATCCTTTGACGTTGAGTTCCTCTACGGGATAATGGGACGTGTCATATAAGGACTTCAATCGAGACACAGGATCATGCCTCTCGGGATGAACTTTCAGCCTGAAAATAGGATTTCGTCTAGATACTTTTCTTGTTATTAGAGTAAATTGCTTGCGTGCGTGTGTGCCTATTTGCTTGCGTGTATGTTTTACCTCCCTGAGTGTCATGATTGTTTTCTGACACTCTGTATTGTATTTTACAACTACCACGATTTCTCCTTCCTCCCGATGCAGCTTGTTTACATTCTCCCGTGACTCCTTGACAAATACTCCACCACGATTCTTTTCTCCTTTCTCTCAGCCTCGTCCTCTGGCACAGCCTCCTCTACATCCGGGCTCTCGGCCCCTTCTCACACAGTCATCTCTTTTTCATCGCTCGAGCCTCCTCCGCCGCCCGTCCCCTTTCTGCCTCTCGTTACTCGTTGCGTTTCCTCGCTCGCTCTATAAAGGCGCTTTCCTTTCCTCTCCTTACACATTCACACCCACACACACGCTTATTCCCTCTCCCTCTCCCTCTGTCTCTCTCTCTCACTTTCTCTGTCTCTTTCTCTCTGTGTAAGGCCCTCGATGCCCTGGTTGTAAGCCTCCAGCTGCCAGCGGTTGTGATCCACAAGCTTCGCCTGCTGTACCTGCTGGATAAGACAGACACATTCACGTGTCATGTCTTTATTGTGGACCCGGTATTAAACTTGGCTCCAGCCGAAGGCCGGAGGTCAGAGCTGATCGCTCTGCCTATTCTTCTCTCTGTCTATCCCTTGTCCCTGTCAGATCTACCCCTAGGTTCCTTCTGTGTCCTTCTTAAGTACGAATCTTGAGTCGCTTTCTATGCCTCAGGGCTTCCGCTAGCAAACGCAGTTGCCTGGTGCGGCTGCAGTTTAGAGGCGGAAGCGGACACAGGAAACGGGACACGTCAGGTCAAAACAGAATGCCAGCGATATAGCATTGAATTAAACTATAATCAGTGTCTTAGGTTAGATGATATGCAATATCTGTGTCTTACACACACACTCTCTATCTCTATCTATCTATCTATCTATCTATCTATCTATCTATCTATCTATCTATCTATCTATCTATCTATCTATCTATCTATCTATCTATCTCTCTCTGTCTCTCTCTGTCTCTCCCTCTCCCTGTCTCTGTCTCTTTCTCTGTGTAGTTTTCTCTGTCTCTTTCTCCCTGTCTGTACTCACTCACTTATGCACTCACTCACTCACTCTCTTTCTCTGTCTCTCTGCCTCTCTCTCTGTCTGTCTATCACTCACTCAATCACTCACTCACGCACTCACTCGGTCTCTCTCTTTCTCTTTTTCTATATTTCTATCTTTCTATTTATATATCTATCCATCATTA
>BOPN01005465.1:94246-97133 GCA_017312705.2 Penaeus japonicus
CCTGCTGGATGGTTGCACCGATGCTAATGCAGCAGCGAGGGAGTTAGTAGCAATCTCTGATATCAAATGGAAATCACACAAGTCCTAAATATCATGTAACTGAAGCAGACCGTGTCCCTGATGCAGTCTCAAATTTAAATTTCCATAAAGCCGATATAAATCTTCGTATAATATAGCTTGGAAATGGAGTCTCTGTGCAATTTTTGGACGAGGGAGAGAAGGATTGCTCATTGTGTATGCTTGTGGAATACATAGGAGGAAACTATGTTATAGAAACCATGCTGACATGCATTACTTACATTCTGAAAACTCCATCTTCAAACGAAAAGAAGTCTCCTTCTCTCTCTCTCTCTCTCTCTCTCTCTCTCTCTCTCTCTCTCTCTCTCTCTCTCTCTCTCTCTCTCTCTCTCTCTCTCTCTCTCTCTCTCTCTCTCTCTCTCTCTCTCTCTCTCTCTCTCTCTCTCTCTCTCTCTCTCTCTCTCTCTTCGCATTTCCTTAGTTCACCCCTTGCATTTTTCCTCTCGTATTCGCCGTGTCTTCTTTCCTCCTTCGGTCTCCTTCATAATCTCTCCATGTCACGAGAGTTCGAAGGATTTCGCAGAGTCCTTCCAGAATACCCAACTGCTCTCGAGGCCCCCGGATCATTTTGACAGCTTTCCTTCTCAAGAACTTTGGGTAACAGTATGTTGCGTCAAAATCTTAACGTGCTGCGAATATGTACTTTGTGTGTGTGTGTGTGTGTGTGTGTGTGTGTGTGTGTGTGTGTGTGTGTGTGTGTGTGTGTGTGTGCACACACACACACACACACACACACACACACATACACACACACACAAATATATATATATATATATATAGAGAGAGAGAGAGAGAGAGAGAGAGAGAGAGAGAGAGAGAGAGAGAGAGAGAGAGAGAGAGAGAGAGAGAGAGAGAGAGAGAGAGAGAGAGAGAGAGAGAGAGAGAGAGAGAGAGAGAGAGAGAGAGAGAGAGAGAGAGAGAGAAAGAGAACGAGAGAGAACGAGAACGAGAGCGAGAGCTAGAGTGAGAGAGAGAGAATATATCTAGTAAGAAATAAACATATCAATCGGTCAAAATACATGTCATTTTGCCTTGTTATACACACATGTATTCCACAGTCACAATAACAAATCCCATTTTGTTCTCTACGTGTATGTCTGCATGTAAGGGTCTATTCGAGGCTGCGAGCGGGCGGTGAAGCAATTCACTTTATGAAAACACATCAAGATTTTAGTCCCATTACACGCTCAACAAAAGATAAGGCGAAGGCAAAAGAAAAGAAAAAGGATTTAGGAATTTTATGACCATTCATCTATCTATTTATTCTTTTATTTAGCTATCTATTTATGTATGTACCTATTTCCTGAATTTGATTTTTTGTTTTACCGAGTGACTGTCCAATGTCTCCCAAAGTGCCAATAAATGCCAAACGATACAAATCATCTGGCACTCAATCATCCAATGTAAATTATTAACTAAGTATTTTATCAATCACCAAGCAACTAGAGTAGACTTGTTTATTTCGAATTGGACTGCAGCCATGGCGTTGAAGGTGTGGCAGTCATGTGATGCAACACACACACACCCACACACACACACACACACACACACACACACACACACACACACACACATATATATATATATATATATATATATATATATATATATATATATATATATATATGTATATATTATATATGTATATATATATATATATATATATATATATATATATATATATATATATATATATATATATATATATATATATATTATATATTATATATATACATATATATATATATATATATATATATATATATATATATATATATATATATATATATATATATATATTATATATTATATATATACACATAGGATGAAGATGAGGATGCAAGTGGGGCCTACGTGCACATCTGCACTTGGCTTGCGAGGCTCGAACGTGGACCTTTGCATCCAGAGTCACACGCCTTACCATTCACTCCACCTTGTAGAGACGGTGCTTAGGAAGTCGCTGGCGGGGTATTTGAATACCAGATAGCGTCTCTCTCTCTCTCTCTCTCTCTCTTTTTTCTCCTTCTCTTCATCTTATTGCTGTCATTTATGTTTACTGAGTTAAGGAACTTTTTTCGCGTCTTGTAAGGAAACTGAAATCCTTTACGTAATCAGTAGCTTGTTCATCGTTATCGTTTTTTTGTTTTTTTTTCTCTTTCTTTTTTTCTCTCTTTCTTTTTTGATGATTCCCTCATTGTTCCCTTCAGTGGTATAAAACTTCCCAGTCCGCTTTCAAAATCTCGCGGAGAGAAATGACCCAAAATTTTCCAATCCTCCAAAGGACACGTGGAAAACATGGACACCATCAATCAAAATCAAAATGATGAGGAAGAAGAAGACAAAAAAAGAAAAATAATAATAATGATAAAAAAGACCCGTTCTTCGAGGGCTAAAATCCGCTGATGAAAAGAGCTATTGTGGTTCTGTCTCTCTCCACCAATCATTTCAGCTTTTTTTTTTTTTTTTTTTTTCTTTTTCTTTTCCCCCTTTTTTCATTTTCTCATTGTATTTTTTCTTTTTTTCTTCAGTTCCTACTTTCATCATCTTTTTTATCTTCTGTTTTCTGTTTTTCATCGTATTTGTTCTGCTTCTTTTACTTCTTTTTTTTTATTCCTTTATCGTATTTTTTCTTCCTCTTTTCCTTATTTTTCTTCTTTTTCATTATTTTCTCATCGTATTTTTTCTTCTTCTCTTCCTTCCTTCTTCGACCTTTTCTCCTTCTTTTCTTTCTTCCCTCTTCGTTTTTTTTTTTTTTTTTTTTTTTTTTTTTTTTTTTTTTTTTTTTTTTTTTTTTTTTTTTTTTTTTTTT
>BOPN01005466.1:9401-11901 GCA_017312705.2 Penaeus japonicus
ATATACATATATATATATATACATATATATATATACATATATATATACTAGTATACACGAGAACATCTACAAGCAATCTAAATTCAACTAATTAGAATCCCAGATGTAACTATAATAACTTAGAGCATGATAATGAGAAGCAAAGGCAACCGAATATGCTTTCCCGAAAGTCTTAAACGAGAATACAATCCTATTACACGCAGCTAGGAACTGAAACAGACTGCCTCTACTTCAAAAATACCAAAGTAACTTCAGAAAAAATATAAGCTTTAGCGCAGTGGTTACTTATTAGAATAAAATGTTATAATCTAATTTGCATATCCATATAGCTAAAAGAAAAAGTGTTCTAATTAATATTAGTAATGTTCGTAGCCTGACATATTGAGTTCGCTTCAAAAGCTAAATTGCACAGTGTGTGTGGGCGGATAATCAAGTCGTTATGAATCCTTAATGAATGCAATGAAAGCAAAAAAAAAAAAAAATAATAATAATAATAATGATAATAAGAAAAAAGTAAGATTACTGAAATACCAAATCTGTGAATCCTGAAAAGAGTAAGAAAGAAAAAAAAATAGATCTTATATAATCTTTACTTATATCTAAAACGATTGTTATCATCGTTGCATTGTTATAGTTGTTTTCGTTGGTGTCGTCATTCTCACTGTCATTGTTGCTCTTGTCATGGTTATTACTGAACTATTATTGTTTGATTATTTTCTCTTAAAGCTAATATCATCTGCAATTAAAAAAAATGATGGAAAAAAAGAGAGAGAAAAAGCATCTTGAACATCCGGGACGCTATGACGGGCCTGCGACCCCGAGTCAATCCAGCTTTGTGAAGCGACTAACAAGCCATTAGCATACGAGTCATACTTCAAAGAGGAACTAAAAAAAAAAAATACAAAAGCATTTTTTTTTCTCTCGAAAAGGAGGATTAAAAGACTTGGGAAAATAAATATAAAAAAGTGGAAGATAATGAGATGATACTCCGAACAGAAGGTAGATGGATGAAAGGATTAGAAAACTGAAAATGCATCTTATAGAGGCGGGGAATAGTATCGTTTCAGAATTATATATATTTATATATATATATATATATATATATATATAAATATATATATATATATATATATATATATATATATATATATATATATATATATATATATATAATATATATATATATATAATATATATATATATATAATATATATATATATTATATATATATATATATATATATATATATATATATATATATATATATATATATACATATATATATAAATGTATGTATATATATATATATATATATATATATATATATATATATATATATATATATATATACATATATATATACATATATTATATATATATATATATATATATATATATATATATATATATATATATATATATATATACATATATATATATGTATGTATGTATGTATGTATGTATATATACATACATACATACATTTATATATATATATATATATATATATATATATATATATATATATATATATATATATAAATGCATATATATATACATATATATATATATATATATATATATATATATATATATATATATATATATATATATTATATATATATATATATATATATATATATATATATACATATATATATATATTTATATATGTATATATATATATATATATATATATATATATATATATATATATATATATATATAAATATATATATATATATATATATATATATACATGTGTGTATATATATATATATATATATATATATATATATATATATATATATATATATATATATATATTATCCATAATTTTTTTTTCCAAAAATAAAAAGAAAGAAAGAAAGAGAGAAAGAAAAATAGAATGAAGACTATAAGTCATCAAGGAAAACATCAACCAATTTTTTTTTTATAAAGTATTGGTTCATGTTTTAATTAAACCACATCATATATATATATATATATATATATATATATATATATATATATATATATATATATATATATATATATATACATATATATATATATATATATATATATATATATATATATATATATATATATATATATTTATATACATATATTTATATATATATATATATATATATATATATATATATATATATGTATATATATATATATATATATATATATATATATATATATATATATATATATATAATCATTTTTTTACATTCTGCCTTGAACAAAGAATCTTAAACAAGTAGATTAATCCCTTCCGCCCCCCCCCCTCCCCAACCTTTCCATTTTCTCATTGGCGTAAATTATATTTCTTACTTCTTCTTTCGAGTATGGAATTCACTCGTGGGAGTTGCAGTATAGAAGTATAAACATATAAATTTTATATACATATACTCACTTTATACATATTCAAATCTACATATTATACACACATGCACATCATCCATTGGTTCACAAACGTATGCGTTGATTACTTTCTTTATCATTTTCT
>BOPN01005466.1:29401-34401 GCA_017312705.2 Penaeus japonicus
TCAAGGTATTTTTTTTTTTTTTTTTTTTTTTTTTTTTTTTTTTTTTTTTTTTTTTTTTTTTTACTTTATAAATGTTATATCATGTTGTTGTTTTTAAGAATCTAGGAAGATTACTTGTCTGTCAAGAAACCAGGATATAATATTCATAGAAGTAGATATGATTTTTTTTCTTTCATTTTTCATTTACGGAATGATAGTTTTAATCAAAGGTTTTGCATGAATGGGAGTGCACTCACAGCAGAAAAAACAGCTTATTTAACAGATAAGAAACTAGAAAAGTTATGAACGTTAATTATGATACTGCAAAGGATAAAAGGGATAGAGGGTACCTATTGTCCTTTCTTGTTTTTTCTTTCTTTCTTTTTTGCCTGCATAAAGCACACTTGAATCCTCTCCTTCCGAGCAACTCTTTTTGCTCGCCCTTCGCTCGTTTTCGCGTCTTGCACTTTCAACTTTTTACATCCCTCTCTTTCCTCCTTTCTCTTTCCTTCCCATTCCTCCCTTCCTTCTCACCCCTCCCTTTCCTTCCTTCCCTCCCTTCCCTCCTCTTTCTTTCCTTCCCATTCCTCCCTTCCTTCTCACCCCTCTCTTTCCTTCCTTCCCTCCCTTCCCTCCTCTTTCTTTCCTTCCCATTCCTCCCTTCCTTCTCACCCCTCCCTTTCCTTCCTTCCCTCCCTTCCCTCCTCTTTCTTTCCTTCCCACTCCTCCCTCCCTTCTCATCCGTCACTTCCCTCCTTTCCCTTCCCTCTTTTCCCCTTTCAAAATGTCGACTCCCTCCTTTCTCTCCTTTGAGGATGGAGGAAGTGGATGGTGCGAAGAGGGAGGGGGGGAGGGGGGGAGTGCTTTAGGATGGAGGAGGTAGGGGTCCGGGAGGAGGTAGGGGGTCCGAGAGGAGGGTGGGGGCAGGGAGCTGTATGAGGAAGGAAGGAGTGAAGGGAGGGAGGAAAAAAAAACAAGACAAACATTGTGGGATGTGTATCCTTTGTTGATTTTTTTTTCTCCCTCTTGCAACATCAAGCCAAGTGTCACCTGCTTTTTATCCCTTTTTGTTTGGGCTTGCCTTTTGCCTTACTGTTTTTTTTTTTACCTTATGAGAGGAAAACAAACGAGTTGAGAAAGAAGAAGAGACAGCTAGTAAGAGAGAGAGTGAGAGAGAGAGAGAGAAGAGAGAAAGAGAGAGAGAGAGAGAAGGAGAAAGACAGAGAGAAGGAGAAAGACAGAGGGAGAAGTAGAAAGAGAAAGAGAGAGAGAGAGAAGGAGAAAGAGAAAGAGAGAGACAATGAATAACTCATAACACAAGGTAATGTAAGCGAAGGCATATTAGTCACTGTAAATACCCTTCCAAAATTCATAACTCACCAGCCCCATCGCTCATATCATTATTATTATTATATGATTATCATTATTATCAGTATCATGATTATCATTGTTATTTTCATTATTATCATCATTAGCATTATCATTATCTATTATATATCATCATGCATATTGTTATCATTATGATTAATATTATTATCATCATTATTCTCATCATTATCTTTATCCTTATTTTGATTTTTTTATCATTATTATCATCATTATCGTTCTTGTCATTATTATTTTGATTATCATTAGCATTTCCATTATCATTATTATTATAGTTATCATCATTACTATGATTATTGTTATCATTATTACCATTACTACTATCATCATTGGTATCATCATCATTATCCTTATTACCATTATCATCATTATCATTATTGTTGTTGATAGCTATTATCATTATTGTTATTATCATTATCTCTTTTAAATCATTACTGTTTCCATCAACATTGTTGTTATTATTATCATTATCATTGCTATTTTTTATCATTATCATCATCATCGTCTTTATAATTATCATCATCATTACTATCGTCACTATTGTTATTATCCTCATTATGATTATCATTATGATGATCATCATTGTTATTATCCTTATTATCATTATCATTGTTATTAGAATCATTTTTCATATTTTCATCACAGTTATTATCGCGATTACTATTACTATGATTACTGTTTTTTTTATCATTATGACTATTGTTTTTATTTTTACAAACATTCCTATTATCACACTTGTTGCTGTTTTCATCAATATTGTTATCATGATTATCAACATCATAATTTTCATTGTCATCATTATGATAATGATTACTAATATTATCATTACTTTGTACATGATTGATATGATTATCTTTATCATAATTTTCAATTTCATTATTGTTTGCATATTTTTATTACAGTTAATATTATTACTATCCTTATCTTTACTATTATCATAATCATCATTATCATCATCACCATTATCATCATCATCAGTAGTATCATTGTCATCATTATTATCAACGATATTATCATCATCGTCATTATCATCATCGTCATTATCATTATCATCATTATCACATCGCCATTATTATCTTTATCATCATCATTACTATTATCATTATCGCCATCCTTATCATCATAATCAATATCATTATCATCATGCCCATTATTATCATCATCATCATTATCACCATCATTATCATCATTATTATCATTATCATCATCATCATCATTTCATTATCTTCATCATTATTATCATTATCCTCTTTCTCATCATCATTATTATCATCATCATTCATGTCATCATCATTATTATCATACTCATTATCATCATTCATGTCATCATCATCATTATTATCATACTCATTATCATCATTATTATCATTATCAGCAATATCATCATCGTCATCATCATTATCATCATCATCATCATTATCTTCCTCACCATCATTATTATCATCATTATCATCATCATCATCATTATTATCATCATTATCATCATCACCATCATTATTATCATCATCATCATCATCACCATCATTATTATCATCATTATTATCACTAACATCCTCAAAATGATAACCATCATAAAAATATACAGTTTCCTCAGTGTCTCTAAGTACCGTCTTCTGCTACGTCTACATAAAGCTTTTTGTTCCCTGCTCTTTTCTCTCTCCTTCTCTTCTTTTTATTTTTCCTCTTCCTTCTGTTTCCTCTCTTTGTTCCTACTTCGTGTCTTTCATTCTTTTTTTTCTCTTTCCTTTTTTTTCTATCTTATATTCTTTTATCTTGTCCCT
The DNA here is from genome assembly GCA_017312705.2 of Penaeus japonicus. NCBI lineage: Eukaryota > Metazoa > Arthropoda > Malacostraca > Decapoda > Penaeidae > Penaeus > Penaeus japonicus. The sequence goes on from BOPN01005466.1 coordinate 32,548, forward strand.
TCTCTTTTTCCTCCTTTTTAGCCTTTGTCTTTTTTATTTTCTTTCTTTTTTATTCTCCTCTTTGTCCATTTTTCTTTGTATACTTCATCGTCTTTATTCACCTTTTTGCAATTCTTTTTCTTTTTTACTTAGTTTTAATTCACTTTCACAAAAAACGCAATAGTCAAAAGAAAACAATGTTTTTGTTGATGCCTTTGTTATTTGTTTTTCCTTGTATTGCTGCTGTTGTTATTGCTAGTTTGTTTACCATCGCTTTTGTGTTGTTGTTGTTGGACATAGTTTATTTGTTTCCTTTCTCCTTTGTGTGTGTTCTTTTTTGTTGTTGTTGTTTTTGCTTTTAGGACAGACTAGGTCGTTAAGGAAAATTTTGTTTTCTCTTATGATAAAATTTTCTGCTTTCTCTACGTTGTTTGTTTGTATGTTATAATTTTTTTCTTCTCTTTCTCTCTCTCTATCTATCTATCTATATCTTCCTCTCTCTTTCTATTTCTTTTTTTTTATCTATGCTGTGGTATTATTGATGAAAACGTTTATAACAAAAAAAAAAAGAAAAAAAAGCAAAAGAGAGTGATATAGAAGAAAAATTGGAATACACGATAAAAGTATACAAGGATGTATACATACGCAAGTACACGTATACACACATATACACACTCACACACACTCAAACGCACACACGCACACGCACACATTTATACGTGTATGTTTGCATGTGTGACAAAAAGATGGAAAGAAAAAGAGAGACAGATAGAGAGAGAGAGAGAGAGAGAGAGAGAGAGAGAGAGAGAGAGAGAGAGAGAGAGAGAGAGAGAGAGAGAGAGAAAGAGATAGACAAACAAATACACAGCAAAGGTAGGAGAGACAGATACAGAGGCAGAGAAAGAGCGAGACATATAGCACACTACGGAAAAATATTAACCACTAAACATGAATAATTTCTGTGAATAGGCGATTTATGGGCAAATTTAATTCATTGATCTCCCGTTGAATGAAATATAGCGTGAGTCAGCGATTTTCATACAATTTGGTGACTAATATTGCAATTTATCTTTAGTCTGTTTGCGCATAGATATTTCAGAATGGATACCTATTTATACACACACACATATATACATACATACACACACACACACACACACACACACACACACACACATATGCTATTATTGCTGCCAACTCTGTGATAGGAGATAACAATGATGATCAATCAAATAAATAATAATGATTGTAGTAACAATGATAACAACAGCATCAACAACATCAATGATAATAATGATAATAACAATGATAATGACTATGATAATAAAAATAATATTGGTGATAGCAATGATAAAAATGATTATGATTTCAATTATGATTATAAAACAACAAACAATGATAATGGTAATGATGATAGATATAAGGACACTACTACTACTACTACTGCTACTACTTCTATGATGAAGATAATATCAGTACTGATGATTAGATTATAAATAAGAATACGAATAAGAATAATAGTGATAATGATGATAATGATAATGAGAAATAAATAGTAATACCAATAATAAAAGTAGCAATAAAATTACAAACATTAATGATGGAAGTAGTAGAAGTAGTAGTAGCATTAATAATAGAAGTAAAAGTTGTACAAATATTAGTATCAGTGGTGGTGATGATGGTGACAGTAATAATATTTATAATGAAAGACCTTTCAATGCGGACAAAAATGTAGTTTTTACACTTTCCACTTCATTTCCTCCGACTTCTGCCTTTACCAAGCAGTACTAATTGAAACATCTAAAGCACCAGGATACTTGCAATGATATCCGGTTGCGGGAGAGAAGCAGCTTTCGAATAATTGACGTGGATTTA
>BOPN01005466.1:58959-73959 GCA_017312705.2 Penaeus japonicus
TATACGGATGTGTGTGTATATATATACATATATATATGTGTGTGTGTGTGTGTGTGTGTGTATGTACATATATGTGTGTGTGTGCGTTCGTTGCCCAGAATCCAGCTCAAACGAAAAAAGACGTTGAAAGATAAAAGACAAAAAAATGTGATCCGAATTGCCAGCCGATAAGACACAGCAGCAATATCCCTGCCTGTTATTTGCAAGTCTGCGATGATCACGACGATAAGAAATTGCCCCATGAACTTCGCTGGAAGATATGACTTCGGGCGAGCGGAGGCATCTGTTATCGCTGGATGTTGACCTTCCATTGACCTCTTCTCCCCCCCCCCTCCCCCCTCCTCTGCCCCTAGATACCCCACCGCCTTCCTTTCTCTCCTCGTTGATACTCTCCCACGTCGATTCGGAATTCCTCTTATTCCTCTTAACTTTTTCTTGCTTTTTCTTACCCACTAACAATTCTCCCCCCCCCCCCCCGCCCCCGCTGTCCCTTTCCGTTCCCCTTCCAACCAACCTCAACCCCCTCCACCCCCCCCCCCCCAAAGACCCCCTCCCTCTTCCCTACTACCCACACCCCCACCCCCAACCACCTCAATCACAAACCCTCCCTCCTTCTCTCTCCCAAATACGCCCTCATCCCCCATTATCTCACCCCACTATTCCATCCCCACTCCCACTCCCCACTATCCCTACCCTCACTATCCCATTACCCAATACCCCTACCTCCACTATCACATCACCACTATCCCTACCCTCACTGTCCCACCCCTACTATCCCACCCTCACTATCCCACCCTTATTCTCCCACCCCCACTATCCCTACCTTCTCTATCCCACTCCCCATTACCCCACTCACCATCCTTCACTACCCCCCCTCCCCACACACACTGTCTCTTCCTCCACTATCTCACCCCCACTATCCCCCCACTCCCACCCTTCACTACCCCACCGCCACTATCCCCCCCCACCTTTCACTACCCCACCGCCACTATCCCACCCCCACTATCCCACCCCCACTATCCCACCCTTACTCTCCCACCCCTACTATCACCGCCCCACACAGAAAGCCCCCCTCCTCCCTCCTCCTCCCTCCTCTCCCCCACCTCCATCTTATTTTAACCCCCCCCCCCCCTCCATCTTCTTGTCTAATCTTGTCCGATGACGTAGAGTTTGTGCTTTATGAGGGACGATATGTCTTATTGCCGCGATCTTGGCTTTATTAGAGGGAGCGGGGTCAAAATTTGTTTTTACTGTCGGGAGTTTTCGGATGGCCGCCATTTTGGTTGAGTGGTGTCGTTTGCTTTTTTTTTTTCTTTTTTTTTCTCGGGGAGAGGGGGAGACTAGGGAGAGATGGGGGTGTTTCTAAGTTTGTTTGTTTGTTTGTTTGTTTGGGATTTGTGTTTATGAATGTGGCAGTGCAGCAAATAATAGTTATAGCAGTGGTGAAGACTCATAAAATGGATATAAGATGTTGATGATGATAACAATAATGTTATCATCAATAATGATGATAATTATAATTATGAGAATGATAATGATAACAATAATGATTATTGTTATGATTGTTTTTACCATTATCATTATCATATTCATCATTGTCATAATCACTTTTGTTATTGTTATTATTATTGTTATCCCCATTATCGTTATCATTAGAATTATGATAATAATAACAATAATACCGATAGGAATGATAATTCGAATGATAATAATGATGATCATGATATATTATGATGATAACGACAATCATAATTATATTGATGAAAATAACACCAATATGATAATGGTGATAATGATAACAATGATAATGATCATAATGATAATCGCGTTTTGGACGAGAATTCTCATTATCCTCATCACTTTATTATTATTATCATTACTATATCATCATCAATGTCACAACTATTATTAACATCCTCATTTTCGTCATCATAGAAGTTTTTATTGTTATCATCATCATTATCATTATCATATAATCATGATCATATTTATTTTCATTATCATACTCAGTATCATTATTTTCATTGTTATCACCATCATTATTTTCAAAACACTACCATCATTATTATTTTTTCATCATTATTATCATTATTCTTTTTATTATTATTATATTCATTACACCAATATATGTTTAATTATCATTATCATAAATATCATAATTATCATTACTATTACTATTATCATAATCAACTTTATCATTATTTCATTATCATCATCATCATCAACATCAGTATCTTTATCATCATTTTCATTATCCTCATCATAACTATTACTATTTCTACTGTTATCATTACCATCATCATCATCTCCATTAATATCATCCTTTTCATCCTCACTATCACCACCAATACCATCATTACCACAATAACCACTGTCATTATCATCACCATCATTATCCCATTCATAATCAACATCATCATCCCAACCATCATCATCACCATCACCGTCACCACCACCTCCATCCTCATTCTCATCATCCCAACCGTCATCTCTATCACCACCACCATCCCTACCAGTCTCATTTTCACCACTATCATCATCACCATCACCACCATCCCCATCCTCATTTTCATCATCCCACCGTCACCGCCACCTCCATCCTCATTTTCACCACCACCTTCATCATCATTCACCACATTTTTCCCCTCCCTCCCACCCCCACCTTCGACCCCCCATCCCCACAATCCCACCGCCCCCCCTCGACCCCCCCCCCCTCGACCTTCATCCCGTCCCGGACACAACCTGGCAGGAATTCCTTTAATGAAAAGCATCACAACGCACAAATTCGTAACTAAGTGGCCACTGGTATCGGTTTTCGGAAATGGAATTCGTTGTAACATACCATTATGCTGCTCTCCTGTGCCTGGCGACTCTCTCCGGTGTTTCGCTCAAAAGGGAGAGTTATTTTTTCAGGCTGTGAGGTGTTTTTGTTGTTGTTGATGTTGCTGTTGTTGTTGTTGTTTTTTTGCAATGTTTCTCTCTCTGTCTCTCTTGCTCTCTCTCTCTCTCTCTCTCTCTCTCTCTCTCTCTCTCTCTCTCTCTCTCTCTCTCTCTCTCTCTCTCTCTCTCTCTCTCTCTCTCTCTCTCTCTCTCTCTCTCTCTCTCTCTCTCTCTCATTCTCTCTCTCTCTCTCTCTCTCTCTCTCTCTCTCTCTCTCTCTCTCATTCTCTCTCTCTCTCTCTCTCTCTCTCTCTCTCTCTCTCTCTCTCTCTCTCTCTCTCTCTCTCTCTCTCTCTCTCTCTCTCTCTCTCTCTCTCTCTCTCTCTCTCTCTCTCTCTCTTTCTCTCTCTCTTGCTCTCTCTCTCTCTCTCTCTCTCTCTCTCTCTCTCTCTCTCTCTCTCTCTCTCTCTCTCTCTCTCTCTCTCTCTCTCTCTCTCTCTCTCTCTCTCTCTCTCTCTCTCTCTCTCTCTCTCTCTCTCTCTCTCTCTCTCTCTCTCTCTCTCTCTCTCTCTCTCTCTCTCTCTCTCTCTCTCTCCCTATCTCTCTCTCTCTCTCTCTCTCTCTCTCTCTCTCTCTCTCTCTCTCTCTCTCTCTCTCTCTCTCTCTCTCTCTCTCTCTCTCTCTCTCTCTCTTTCTCTCTCTCTCCCTCTCTCTCTCTCTCTCTCTCTCTCTCTCTCTCTCTCTCTCTCTCTCTCTCTCTCTCTCTCTCTCTCTCTCTCTCTCTCTCTCTCTCTCTCTCTTTCTCTCTCTCTTTCACTCTCTCTCTCACCCGTACCGCAGAATTGATGCCAAAAATCGTTTTTATAAAGAAAGAAAATAGAAATCTATCTAGCTCTCTCTCTCTCTCTCTCTCTCTCTCTCTCTCTCTCTCTCTCTCTCTCTCTCTCTCTCTCTCTCTCTCTCTCTCTCTCTCTCTCTCTCTCTCACATTCTCTCTCTCTCTCTCTCTCTCTCTCTCTCTCTCTCTCTCTCTCTCTCTCTCTCTCTCTCTCTCTCTCTCTCTCTCTCTCTCTCTCTCTCTCTTTCTCTCTCTCTCTTTCTCTCTCTCTCTCTCTCACTCTCTCTCTCTCACCTGTACCGCGGAATTGATGCCAAAAATCGTCTTTATAAAGAAAGAAAATAGAAAGGAAGGAACAAAGAAAGAAAAGAAAGAGAAAAAGGAAAAATAAAAGATAAAGAAAATAAAAACAAAAGAAAAAAAAAAGAAAAATGAAATCGAGTACACGACCGGTTTACACAACAGAGAGCAAAAGAATGATCTATCTTTTACATTCTGTTCAACGGAGCCACTGAGGTGTGCTCGACAACACTCGCGTTCCCACAAGCAATATCTGCTGTCTTCTTTATCTTAGCCACTACACTGCTGGAGGTACGAATCTTAGTCAGGTATAGATGCGTGGCTCTGTTATTCTATTTCCAGAAGGAAAACACATTCTACTAGGTAAATAAATTGAGTGAAATATTGTTAGTGTATACTGCTTTTTTTCTGTTATTTCATCAACACGATAAAATGTTTTGTCAGTCCTTTTTTCTCATTTTCTTTATTTTTCGTTTTTCGATCTTACCTTACATAACGTGGATATATTTTTGTTGCTATTATATCCATTTTTTTTCTTCTTTCTTCTTTTCTACACTGTATTTAATATTGTATGTGTGTCAGCGCTCGCGTGTTTGTGTGTGTGTGTGTGTTGTGCATATATGTGTGAGGTGCATACATGCGTTCATGAAATATGCACACCTGTACATAGTATGCAAACCTCCACTCCTTTTCCTGCGACCTTCATCTGTTCCTCTAGGAATCAGACCGGATGCCTCGCCAGATATCCTATGACAACCTAAAGCTTTCCTCTTCCTCTCGGTAGGACCCGACCAGAGATGCAATGACAATAGACCTCCTTCAGACGTCGTTCGCAAAGACAACACTTCCTTGCAGCATCCCAATATTCTGCAGCAAAGTAAATAACTCCCTGTGGGCGAGATACCCTTATCTCCGTCCCTCAGGTCTGGTGTCATTATTGCCTCATCCACACACACGCACATGCACGCACGCACGCACATGCACACATGCCGTTGTCTTTGCCAAAAGGTAAGTGAAGTTATTGTGTGGCGTGGTGGTAATTTTTACGATGCTAACAATAAATTAGGTTTACGATGAGTGATGTGATGTGTAAGTGTGTGTTTATGATGCTATTAATATAATGGTACTGATCACCATCTTTACCATTATTGTTATCATCATCATTATTATCATTTCTTGTTGTCAATATTTCTATCCACATTGATGTCACTATTACTGTTATTCTTATTCTCATTAACATTATCACTATTATCATTATTATCGTCATCATTATCATCATCTTTATCATTATCATTATCATTGCCATTATCAATATCAATACCATCATCGTCATCATAATCACCATCATGGATTTTTCATTTTTATCTGATGAGTTCTTTACATTTCTTTCTATTCTGATCGGTATTTTTCTAATTATCGGTTCATTTCTTTTTTCTTTTTGTCAATTCCTCCTATTTTCCTCCGCATTCCTTTTCTTTTTTTTTTTTTTTTTTTTTTTTTTTTTGTCCTTACTTTTTTCATTTTCGGATTATTTCTAGTGGCTTTTTTCGTTTATTTTCTTCTCTTTCTGTTGAAATTTCTTTCCCGGAAATTAATTTCAATAAACATTTGTATTTTCCTAGTTTTTAGAACTAAAATTTCCCTTTTTTCATTTCTTTCTTTTCCTTTTTTCGCAATCATTCATAAGACTCGTTCCCTTACTTTATTATTTCTCGTCTTTTTATGTAATCAATTCTGCATATTTTTTCTATCTATTTATTCTTTTCAGTGATAGCCTTTTAACTTTTAATTAAAACGATTCTGCTGGCCTCCGATCCTATGAGTAAAAGGATTAGGCTGTTTCAAGTTGGCTCGAATTAGAAATTGCTTTTCATCCACTTCTTAATTTGTTTCAAGAGTATAAACGATCTTGAAGAGTAAGAGGAAGCGTTCTATCTCTGTTTGTAGTTACTAGAAATTTCTCTCTCTCTCTCTCTCTCTCTCTCTCTCTCTCTCTCTCTCTCTCTCTCTCTCTCTCTCTCTCTCTCTCTTTGGCGAAGTTTAAAGGTTATGAAGTCAAGACCAGTTGGCGATTGAAAGATGAAGGGGATGGAGATGGAAGAGATGGAAGTATTTTTTTGTTATAAAAGTTCTTGTAATATTCATAAATGCATATTTCATATCCCGTGATTCATTCTGGTATAAAGAGCATAGACAAGCATACATTTAAATGCATAGATACAGTACATACATACGTACATACGTACATACGTACATACATACATACATACATACATACATACATACATACATACATACATTACACACATACATAATGTACATACATACTGTATAGGAAAAAAAATCACACATACAAATACAACCAAAGACATAAGTACACAGATGCAGATACTTGAATACATGTACAAACACACAGACACACACACACACACACACACACACACACACACACACACACACACACAAACAGGCCACCTCTCTCAAACACACTTTCACAATTTATCGCCATCGCCAACAGGAAGGAAATTCAACAAGAAGGAAAAACAATTCTCACGATGGAAATATGGCCATTGAGGAACGAGTTACAGAACCTCCTTATAAGACGTGGCGCTGTGAGGACCTGTTACGGCGGCCGATAAACTAGCGAAACTCCGATTGGCTAATCACGGGGAAAGTATTGCTGGAGGCTTTCCTTTGTAATCGTTCTTCTTCTTCTTCTTTTTCTGATTCTTCTTCTGCTTCTTCCTTTTCTTCTTCTTCTTCTGCTTCTTCTTTTTCTTCCTCTTCTTCTTCTTCTTCTTCTCCTTCTGCTTCTTCTTCTGCTTCTTTTTCTTCTTTTTCTTCTTCCTCGTTTTCTTCTTTTTCTTCTTCTTGTTCTTTTTCTTCTTCCTCGTTTTCTTCTTTTTCCTCTTCTTGTTCTTTTTCTTCTTTCTTTTCCGTTTCTTCTTATTGTTCTTAGTTATTTTTATCTTCCTCTTTGTCATAACTTGGTTTTACGCTTTCTCTCCTTTTCTTCTTTATCTTTGTTTTTGTTTTTTTCTGTGAGTATTTTTCTTTCTCCATGTTTTCCTTTGCCTTCCTTTCTTAATTATTTTACTTTCATTTATTTATTTTTCTTCCTCCTCTTTTCCTTCTTCAATTTTTTTACCTTTACCATTTTTCTTTAATATCTTCTTAGTCTTTGTCTTCATCTTACCTTGCTTTTCTTTTCCCTTTTCTTCAGTTTCTCCTCCCTTATTTTGATTCCTTAATTTTTTCTATTTTTCTTTTTATCCTTCTCCTCATTTTTATACATTCATAATCTCAGTCATTTGTTATTCTAATTTGTTTCTATCTTTATCTTATTCTTGTTCCTTATCTTACACTCTTTTGGTCCTCATCTCTCTTGCTTGGAAAATGTTACATTGATACTTTAGATATAGAAGATACAGAGGATTAGAGAGAGAGGGAGAGGGAGAGGGAGAGGGAGAGGGAGAGGGAGAGGGAGAGGGAGAGGGAGAGGGAGAGGGAGAGGGAGAGGGAGAGGGAGAGGGAGAGGGAGAGAGAGGGGGAGAGAGAGAGAGAGAGAGAGAGAGAGAGAGAGAGAGAGAGAGAGAGAGAGAGAGAGAGAGAGAGAGAGAGAGAGAGAGAGAGGAGAGAGAGGAAGAAAAGAAAGAGAGAGAGGGTAAGAAAGCGTGAGAGAAAGAGAGAGAGGAAGAAAGAAGAAGAAAGAGAGAGGAGTAGGGAGAAAAAAGAGAGATAGACGGAGATAGAGACACTCAGACAGACAAACAGAAAAAAAGAAATTAGACCAAAAAGACAATAAAAAAGAGAAAAGAAACCATCCACTAAGAAATAAATTCCTCCAAGTCAGTTTGTGAGCGGAACACAAAGCTCAGCGACCGCAGGGTTATCCTCGGAAGTAGTGGGTCTCGCGGTTCGACCCGGTGCGGATATGAGGATGTCTTATCTCATGATACCCCTCCCGTCCCCTGCCCCTCCGTCCCCTGCCCCCTCCCGTCCCCTGCCCCTCCCGTCCCCTGCCCCCTCCCGTCCCCTGCCCCTCCCGTCCCCTGCCCCCTCCCGTCCCCTGCCCCCTCCCGTCCTGCCCTCCCGTCCCCTGCCCCTCCGTCCCCTGCCCCCTCCCGTCCCCTGCCCCTCCGTCCCCCTGCCCCTCCCGTCCCCTGCCCCCTCCCGTCCCCTGCCCCTCCCGTCCCCTGCCCCCTCCCGTCCCTTGCCCCTCCCGTCCCCTGCCCCCTCCCGTCCCCTGCCCCCTCTCGTCCCCTGCCCCCTCTCGTCCCCTCCCCCTCCCGTCCCTTGCCCCCTCCGTCCCTGCCCCTCCGTCCCCCTGCCCCCTCCGTCCCTGCCCCTCCCGTCCCCCTGCCCCTCCCGTCCCCTGCCCCCTCCAGTCCCTGCCCCCCTCCCGTCCCCCTGCCCCTCCCGTCCCTGCCCCCTCCCGTCCCCCTGCCGTCCCCTGCCCCCTCCCGTCCCCTGCCCCTCCCGTCCCCTGCCCCCTCCCGTCCCCTGCCCCCTCCCGTCCCCTGCCCCTCCCGTCCCCTGCCCCCTCCCGTCCCCCTGCCCCCCCTCGTCCCCTGCCCCCTCTCGTCCCTCCCCCCTCCCCGTCCCTTGCCCCCTCCCGTCCCCTGCCCCTCCGTCCCCTGCCCCCTCCCGTCCCCTGCCCCTCCCGTCCCCTGCCCCCTCCCGTCCCCTGCCCCCTCCCGTCCCCTGCCCCTCCCGTCCCCTGCCCCCTCCCGTCCCCTGCCCCCTCCCGTCCCCTGCCCCTCCCGTCCCCTGCCCCCTCCCGTCCCCTGCCCCCTCCCGTCCCCTGCCCCCTCCCGTCCCCTGCCCCTCCCGTCCCCTGCCCCCTCCCGTCCCCTGCCCCCTCCCGTCCCCTGCCCCTCCCGTCCCCTGCCCCTCCGTCCCTGTCCCCTCCCGTCCCCTGCCCCTCCCGTCCCCTGCCCCCTCCCGTCCCCTGCCGTCCCCTGCCCCCTCCCGTCCCCTGCCCCCTCTCGTCCCCCTCCCCCTCCGTCCCCTGCCCCCTCCCGTCCCCTGCCCCTCCCCGTCCCCCTGCCCCCTCCCGTCCCCTCCCCCTCCCGTCCCTTGCCCCTCCGTCCCCTGCCCCTCCCGTCCCCCTGCCCCCTCCCGTCCCCTACCCCCTCCCGTCCCTTGCCCCCTCCCGTCCCCCTGCCCCTCCCGTCCCTGCCCCCTCCCGTCCCCTCCCTCCCGTCCCTTGCCCCTCCCGTCCCCCCTGCCCCTCCCGTCCCCCCTCCGCGTCCCCTGCCCCCTCCCGTCCCCTGCCGTCCCTGCCCCCTCCCGTCCCTGCCCCCTCGTCCCCTCCCCCTCCCGTCCCTTGCCCCTCCCGTCCCCTGCCCCCTCCCGTCCCCTGCCCCTCCCGTCCCCTGCCCCCTCCCGTCCCCTGCCCCCTCCCGTCCCCTGCCCCTCCCCGTCCCCCCGCCCCCTCCCGTCCCCTGTCCCCTCCCGTCCCTTGCCCCTCCCCCGTCCCCTGCCCCCTCCCGTCCCCTGCCCCCTCCCGTCCCTGTCCCCTCCCGTCCCTTGCCCCTCCCGTCCCCCTGCACCCCCTCCGTCCCCCTGCCCCCTCCCGTCCCCCTGCCCCCTCCCGTCCCTGCCCCTCCCCGTCCCCCTGCCCCCTCCCGTCCCCTGCCCCCTCCCCGTACCCTGTCCCCTCCCGTCCCCTGCCCCTCCCGTCCCCTGCCCCCTCCCGTCCCCTGCCCCTCCCGTCCCCTGCCCCTCCCGTCCCCTGCCCCTCCCGTCCCCTGCCCCCTCCCGTCCCCTGCCCCCTCCCGTCCCCTGCCCCCTCCCGTCCCCTGCCCCTCCCGTCCCCTGCCCCCTCCCGTCCCCTGCCCCCTCCCGTACCCTGTCCCCTCCCGTCCCCCTGCCCCTCCCGTCCCTGCCCCCTCCCGTCCCCTGCCCCTCCCCGTCCCTGCCCCTCCCGTCCCCTGCCCCTCCGTCCCCTGCCCCCTCCCGTCCCCTGCCCCTCCCGTCCCCTGCCCCCTCCCGTCCCCTGCCCCCTCCCGTCCCCTGCCCCTCCGTCCCCCCTGCCCCTCCCGTCCCCTGCCGTCCCCTGCCCCCTCCCGTCCCCTGCCCCCTCTCGTCCCCTCCCTCCGTCCCCCTGCCCCTCCCGTCCCCTGTCCCCTCCCAAACCCTTGCCCCTCCCGTCCCCTCCCCCCTCCCCGTCCCTTGCCCCTCCCGTCCCTTGCCCCTCCCGTCCCCTGCCCCCTCCCGTCCCCTGCCCCCTCTCGTCCCCCTGCCCCCTCTCGTCCCCTCCCCCTCCCGTCCCTTGCCCCTCCCGTCCCCTGCCCCACTCCGTCCCTGCCCCCTCCGTCCCCTGCCCCTCCCGTCCCTGCCCCTCCCGTCCCCCTGCACCTCCGTCCCTTGCCCCTCCCGTCCCCTGCCCCTCCCGTCCCCTGCCCCTCCCGTCCCCTGCCCCCTCCCGTCCCCTGCCCTCCCCGTCCCGCCCTGCCCCCTCCCGTCCCCTGCCCCGCCTCCGTCCCCTGCCCCCTCCCGTCCCCCTGCCCCTCCCGTCCTCTGCCCCTCCGTCCCCTCCCGTCCCCTGCCCCCTCCCGTCCCCTGCCCCTCCCGTCCCCTGCCCCCTCCCGTCCCCTGCCCCCTCCCGTCCCCTGCCCCCTCCCGTCCCCTGTCCCCTCCGTCCCGCCCGCCTCCCGTCCCCTGTCCCCTCCCGTCCCTGCCCCTCCCCGTCCCCCTGCCCCCTCCCGTCCCCTGCCCCTCCCGTCCCCTGCCCCCTCCCGTCCCCTGCCCCCTCCCGTCCCCTGCCCCCTCTCGTCCCCCCTCCCGTCCCCTGCCCCCTCTCGTCCCCCTGCCTCTCGTCCCCCTCCCCCTCCCGTCCCCTGCCCCCTCTCGTCCCCTGCCCTCTCGTCCCTCCCCCTCCCGTCCCCTGCCCCCTCCCGTCCCCTGCCCCCTCCCGTCCCCTGCCCCTCCCCGTCCCTGTCCCCTCCCGTCCCTGCCCCTCCCGTCCCTGCCCCTCTCATCCCCTCCCCCTCCGTCCCTTGCCCCTCCCGTCCCTGCCCTCCCGTCCCCTGCCCCCTCCCGTCCCCTGCCCCCTCCCGTCCCCTGCCCCCTCCCGTCCCCTGCCCCTCCGTCCCTGCCCCTCCCGTCCCTGCCCCCTCCCGTCCCCTGCCCTCCCGTCCCCTGCCCCCTCCGTCCCTGCCCCTCCCGTCCCCTGCCCCTCCGTCCCCTGCCCCCTCCCGTCCCCTGCCCCTCCCGTCCCCTGCCCCCTCCCGTCCCCTGCCCCCTCCCGTCCCCTACCCCCCCCTCTCGTCCCCTCCCCCTCCCGTCCCTTGCCCCTCCCCGGCTCCCCTGCCCCCTCCCCGTCCCCTGTCCTCCGTCCCCTGCCCCTCCGTCCCCTGCCCCCTCCCGTCCCCTGCCCCTCCCGTCCCCTGCCCCCTCCCGTCCCCTGCCCCCTCCCGTCCCCTGCCCCTCCCGTCCCCTGCCCCCTCTCGTCCCCCTCCCCCTCCCGTCCCCTGCCCCCTCCCGTCCCCTGCCCCCTCTCGTCCCCCTCTCGTCCCCCTCCCCCTCCCGTCCCTTGCCTCCCGTCCCCTGCCCCTCCCGTCCCCTGTCCCCCTCCGTCCCTTGCCCCTCCCGTCCCCTGCCCCCTCCCGTCCCCTGCCCCTCCCGTCCCCTGCCCCCTCCCGTCCCCTGCCCCCTCCCGTCCCCTGCCCCTCCCGTCCCCTGCCCCCTCCCGTCCCCCTCCCCTCCCGTCCCCCTGCCTCCCTGCCCCCTCCCGTCCCCTGCCCCCTCCCGTCCCCTGCCCCCTCTCGTCCCCTCCCCCTCTCTGCCCTGCACCCTCTGGCCCTGCCTGGGCGTCCCTCCCCCTCCCGTCCCTTGCCCCTCCCGTCCCCTGCCCCTCCCGTCCCCTGCCCCCTCCCGTCCTTGCCCTCCCGTCCCTGCCCCCTCCGTCCCCTGCCCCTCCGTCCCCTGCCCCCTCCCGTCCCCTGCCCCTCCCGTCCCCTGCCCCCTCCCGTCCCCCTGCCGTCCCCTGCCCCTCCCGTCCCCTACCCCTCCCGTCCCCCTGCCCCTCCCGTCCCCCTGCCGTCCCCTGCCCCCTCCCGTCCCCCTGCCCCCTCCCCGTCTCTGCCCCTCCCCGTCCCCTGCCCGTCCCCTGCCCCCCTCCCGTCCCCTGCCCCCCCCCGTCCCCTGCCCCCTCCCGTCCCCCTCCCCTCTCGTCAATTATTTATATGTCTACATGGGCAAAATAGAAAGACGTATAGTGCGCAATGATCCTATGGAACAAAGAAAGTTCAAAGATATGAAGTTTCCTCCTTTACAGCTTTGGCCATCTAGTGACGGACATTTCGTGACGTTATCAGTATTGCTACTCTGACGTCCACCAGAGCCACTGTGGCTATATCTGAACAACCTTCTTATTTATCTGTGTATAGTGATCAGCTGCTCCTTTTGATAAATTGTTGACTATTATGATAGGTCTCTGAATGCTAATTTTGAGAAAATTGTTAATATGACCATTATTGCATCCAATTTTGTTGGCATCATCTTCATTATTACTGTTATTTATTTTTTTTATTATTATTTTTTTTTGTTATTGTCATTATCATCATAACTATTATCATTATTAATGTTATTATCATCATCATCATCATTATTATCATTAACCTTATCGTTACTATTACAACTATTCTTATTATTATCATCAGTATCATTATCCTCATCATAATCATTACTATCATTAACATTATTATTACTATCATTAAAATTATTTTTACCATCACTTTTATCATCATGATTTATACCTAGGAATTCTTCTCGTCCTACCACCATAACGAGTAGAAATGTCATTATCACAGTCGTTCAAACTTATACGTAGCCTCAAGTTACACTGAGTTTCGTAATGCTGAACTCATGCAGAACTCAGCATTCATACTGATTACGCATATTCAGTTGGCAGTCGTGCTTTGTTATGATTGTTTAGTATTCATGGATTAGTTGGAATTCAAGCCATCAGACGGCTTTAGTTGCAGTGATATTTCTTTCTTGTTTGGTCTTTGGCGGCAAGAAAAGAGGACGATAGATTAACGTATTTAGATATATTTAGACAAAGAAATGGGTAGATAGATAGGTCGATAAAGAGAGAGGGATCTATATATGTAGGTAAATATACATATATTGATACATATTGATAGATGGGAAAAATGATGCATTGATAACATTTGCCAAAATACTACAAAATCGTATGAAGCAATTCAGGTGACGTCTGAAATGGAATGGCAAGGGTATTGGTTTCCAATCCTTAAAACCTATTCATGTGGCAGAACGATTCAAATGATCAAATAATTTTTCAATTTTACACCTCATTTAACGTAGAAAAAAACGAAAATGAAAAGGAGTGAGATGTTCCATGCATAAATTCGTGCTTCATGATTCTGAAAAAATTGATATGGAGACAGATCGCCCATAAAATAGATCCGATATTTGTTTTATGTCATATATGAAACAGGCCAACTTTATAACATATTTTTTCACAACAACTGAACTGACTTTTTAATGCCTCATAAAATTGCTTATCATGCATATCAAAACAGATAAGAAGAACGATAGGCACAAAAGAAAGACAGGTGGAAGGGAGAGAGAAAAAGAGAGGGAGTTTGTGTGAGAGACAGAAAGAGGAGAATAATGAGGAAACGAATGAGAGTGAAGAAAAAGAGAGAGAGGAGGGGGGTGTTAGAGAGAGAGAGGGGGGGGGCGGGGTGAAGTGAAAAAAGAGGTATTGAAACATGGGTAGTTACCGTAGATTTTCATACATCACTGGTGATGACTTATCGAAATCATATCTACAGGAAAATGTAAGAGAAAGAGAGAAAAAAAGAGTGGGTATTGAAACATGGGTAGCCACCGTAGATTTTAAACATTGCCAATGATCACCAGTTAGAATAACCTGAAATGACCAAGCAGATAACTTACTGAAATTTAAAAACTTCTTTGCCCTCCTTTTTTAAGTGAGAAATTTTAGATTTCTAGAAAAAAAAAAATGCTGATAGATTTCCCGAGAAAAGAAAATACCTTAATTTCCTTTTCTTTTGGGAAAATTATACGATCTTGAGAGGTTGAATAATAATTTCATCATGAATAAACGACACAGTTTCGGGGCAAAAGGGAAACATGAATAGGATATATGCAGACAGGTGGACAAAACTAGCAGACTGATAGAATTAAACATTTATAGGTAGAAATATGGAGCGAGAGAGAGAGAGAGAGAGAGAGAATGAGTGAGTGACTAAATGAAGTCTGTGAAACCTGCCTGTAGTCACCGTAGATTTCAATCATGAGTGTTATCCGTTCAAAATCCTATTCCTAAGACCTACACAGGTCTAGACCTAAATTAATGTAGGAAGAAGAGGGTGAAACGTAAGATTAAAAGATGGGGTGAGATGTGGACAGACAGTCAGACATAGCGAGTGGGAAGGGGGGGGGGGCGGGGCTGAGAGAGAAATATAGATAGACAGAATAACAATGAGAGAGAGAGAATGATTGGCGAAAAATTAAAAGAAGTGACTTTTAATAAAACAGAAAATAATTGAAACCATTTTTTTACACCTAGACGAATCTAAAGGAAAACGATAGAGATGGACATATAGATTCCCACCTTCCCCCAAGGTAGAAACAGATTAAAAAGAAACTGTATTTGTCAAGACTTAATACATTGCAATCAATATATATCAAACTTTCCAAATATGATAACAGGTCCTGTTTTGAGACAGCCCAAAGATAGATTGCACATTATCCTTCAGGAAATTTTCGAAATTCATCACATAAATTATTGTAACCACAAGGAAAAGGTATTGCTAACGGATACTGGCAAAAATTCGTTCGGGAACAAATGAAATGTAAAAAACTATTGTCATATGGTTTGTTACATGGTCCACGCTTGTTAGGAACACTTGGTTATTCATACCTTTTTGTTCTTTTCCCTTATTCCCTCTCTTTGAAAACAAAACTGAGATTCACTTTTGT
>BOPN01005466.1:81459-83959 GCA_017312705.2 Penaeus japonicus
CTCCCTCTCCCTCTCCCTCTCCCTTTCCCTCTCCCTCTCCCTCTCCCTTTCCCTTTCCCTCTCCCTCTCTCTCTCTCTCCCTCTTTCTTTCCCTCTCCCTCTCTCCCTCCCTCTTTCCCTCTCTCTCTCTCTTTCTCCCTATCGCTTTCTTTTCCTTTTCCCACTTTCTTTCCTTCCCCCCCTCCCCCTCCCCCCCTCCCTCTCCCTCTCCCTCTCCCTCTCCTTTCCCTCTCACTTTCACTCTCTTTATCCTTGCCCATATCTCACTCCTTCTTCTTCCCCCACTCCTTTTCCATATCTTTCTCACTTTCCCTCTCCATTTCCTTCCTCTCCTCCCTGCCCCTCTCCCTACCCTCTCCCTCTCCTCACCCTCTCCCTACCCTCTCCCTCTCCTCACCCTCTCCCTACCCTTTCCCTCTCCTTACCCTCTCCCTACCTTTTCTCTCTCCTCTCCCTTTCCTCTTCCTCTCCTCCTCCTATCCCTCTCCTCTCCCTCCCCTTCCCCTCTGCCTTTCAGTTCCCCTTCCCCCCTTTCTCTCTCTTATTGTCTCCTATCTCTCATAAACCACGCAGTGAGTGAAATAGAGAGCGATGAAATACAAGACAGAACGTGATAGTAGCGGGAGAGAAAACAGGAGAATTGTGTTAAATATTTTATCTCTCTCAATATCACTCTGTATCATATTGGTGTGATCAATAGCCGATAATCATTGTCTATTGTTTTTATCTATCGGAATGGAGTGTGGTGGAGTTCATCTTGTTTTTTTGTTTTGTTTTTTCGTGATTACTCTTTGTGTATCATATTTCTTTTCAAATGCTATTGTATCTTAAGTATTACAGGTCTGTATGCGTATGTATATATCTGTGCCGCGTGTATGCTTACGAGTTTATGAAGAGAAACAATTCCGAAGCCTCGGTAAATCGAAAGTTCGGAAACTTTCGTAATTCAAAATTCGGAAATTCCGGTAAATAAAAATTATTGAAATTGGTTAATATTAAAAAATGGAACCTCGCTTCGGAAATGATTTTTTGAAATGAAATACGATGAATCAACAATTCTGTTAAATGTATTGGTAAATGAATAATGAGCTTGAATTAAGTATATATCTATAAACTAAAAACTAAAATAAAGCGGGTTTGTCCGATCGACGGCGTTGCTTTTGAAAAAATAGAAGAGAAATAGAACGGATGGAAATATATGTTAATGATATTTGTCTGTCCTATTTATCATATTGCCAAACCCCATAATTTGTTCTACATATAATTCAACAATTCTCCCATAAACTGAATTTATTCCAACAAGTAATCCTGACGAAAATCGAACGTGCAACGAGAACTACTATCGAACTCCAGAAAAAAAGCGCGGGAAACTTCGATGACGTCATGCGAGGCGACTCTGCCCTGTGAAGGAAGCGGAAGTGTAACAGAGCGAAGTCAGAGAGGAATCCTTTCAATCAGAGGCAGAAAATTCCGTTGATCAAGCAGTGAGCGCGGCCGTTCGGTTCGCGACAGAAAGGGGGATAGAGAGAATGCATGAATAAATGAGAGAAAGAAAGAAATACCTCCTCCTCTAACTCTCCTTCCCTCTCTCCCTGTCCTCTCCTCCTCTCCCTCTACCTCTCTCTCTCCTTCACATTTAAAGAAAGATAGAATATGATAGAATACATGAATAAATAAGAGAAAAAAAATGGATGACAGAGAAGAAGAAAATGTATGAATGTATGTATAAAGAGAAAGTTAAAAAAAAAAAAAAAAAGGAATGAGAAAGAAACAGAAAAAAATAAAAGATAAAAAAAACAGACGAAAGAGAGAGAGAGTGAATTAACGAATAAATCAATGAGTGTGTTAGTAAGAAAGACTGTTATAAAGGGTTGCTTTAAAGAGGAGCTGGGGATGAGCCTAAGGAGTGTCTATGTCGACGTCATCAATTCCTCCCGCGTTTTTTTGCTGAAATTCAAATTCGTTATTTCTCTGACGACATTCGTCTATGATTAGAAACATTTAAAGATATGTTGTATACAGTGTGTGTGTGTGTGTGTCTGTGTGTGTTTGTGTGTGTGTGTGTGTCTGTTTGTGTTGGTGTGTGTTTTGTACATACGTGTCTGTGTATGTTATGTATGCATGTCTGTGTGTGTGTGCGTAAATACACCCTTCTCTGTACCTGCAACAATGTATGTCATCAAAATCCGACCGTCACCAATCACAGCATTCTTTCGCAACTCCAGTCCCTCCATCCGCCTGATATCGCTTTTCATTCCGCTCTCTCCTCGCCTTCCCCATAGCCTAGCAAGATATTGAAATTTATGTTTATTTAGATTTTCGCGGCTGTTCTAGAGACAGACTGTTTATGGACAGGTTTAGCCACACTACGAGACTCATGTGTGTTGTTTTTAGTGTTGCTGTTTCCGTTGTGATTTCTTATTTATTCTTATTATGAACATTATTTTCGAAATAAGTATGTGATGGTAATAATTATCATTATCATTATAATCAGTAGTAG
>BOPN01005467.1:5000-10000 GCA_017312705.2 Penaeus japonicus
AAACGGAGGCGCATTTACCTATAGTTTCGATGACCGTTCAAACTCGTGCTAGTAGTAATAAGGAGACTGAAATTAAACCACTTTCTTGTCCGGTTATGGAAGAGTTGGATTTGAGTAAAGATTCGTTTCTTCGTGCCCAGAATCCATGCCATACATTAAAGGTAGTTAGAGAAAAAGTAGAGCTTGAATCAATAGAAAAGGTAAAGTCTAGATCGGTCAAGTATGAACGAATTAATGGCCTCATCTACAGGGTATGTTATCAAAGTAAATATGAGTACGAAATTGATAACAGACAGTTAGTTGTCCCTGCTGTGTACAGAAGTAAAGTTCTTCAGCTTGCTCATGATTCCATGACTGCTGGTCATTTTTCACACCGAAAAACTAGCTTAAAGGTATTTGAAAACTTCTTTTGGCCAGGTGCAGGAGCTGATATAAAGAGATACTGCAAGTCGTGTCACATCTGTCAGAAGGTATCTCCTAAGGGCCTAGTTAAAAAGGTACCTATGAAAACTGTACCTGTAATACAAGAACCATTTTCAAGAGTAGTTATTGATATCATAGGACCACTCTATCCTAGCTCCGATCGGGGACATAGATATATTCTAACTCTAATTGATTATGCTACACGGTACCCCGAAGCTATTCCTCTAAAGAATATAGATACAATTACCATTGCTGAGAGCCTGGTAGATATTTTTGCTCGCGCAGGCATTCCTAAGGAAATTCCGATCGAGGAACTCAATATCGATCAGACCTTATGAGTGAAGTTCATAGACTCCTGTCCATTAAAGCCCTCTAAACTACGCTTTATCATGCTAGCTGTAATGGGATGGTTGAACGTCTCAATGGCGTCCTTAAATCAATGTTGAAAAAGCTCTGCTCTGCTCATCCACGTGATTGGGATCGTTATTTACCAGCAATTCTCTTTGCATACAGGGAAATTCCAAACGATTCTCTTAAGTTTTCACCCTTTGAATTGTTATACGGGAGAACAGTAAGAGGTCCCTTGAACATTTTACATGAACTTTGGTCGAATGAACAGATTAACCATGAAATAAAAAGCACATATCAATATGTTACTGATCTGAGAGCACGTTTGGAAGAGACTGCTAAATTAGCTGCAGCTAAAGCAGAAATCAGCAGCAGAAATTATAAATACTATTATGACTTGAAATCTAAGAATAGAAAATTAGAAATTGATGACGAAGTCCTTGTTCTTTTGCCCACAGATCACAATAAATTGATAATGCAGTGGAAAGGTCCCTATACTGTAGTTGCATGTAAAGATAATGGTGTTGATTATTCTATCAAGGTTCATGGAAAGTGCAAATTATTTCATATCAACATGCTTAAAAAGTATTACAGACGAGAAAATGTATCTTCTAAAGAGAACAAAGTAGTACAGATTTGTGTTGTTGAGGATGATAACACTGAAAATCATCCAATATATTGTGAACCTACCTCTAACCATGTTAATGAAGCAGCAGAATTAAATATTTACATAAACCTTTCATGTGAACAAGCCAGTGATATAAAATCTTTAATGAAGGATTTTGCAGATGTATTTTCTGATAATCCAGGGTATACTAAGGCTATTGAACAAGTAATTAAGCTAGAATCTAATGTACCGGTGAGTAAGAAGCCTTACCCTATACCCCATCATCTCTCAGATGTATTTGATAAAGAAGTAGATAGGATGCTTGAGCTGGGTATAATTGAGCCATCTTATTCATCCTATTGTTCCCCTGTTGTTCTTGTTCGTAAATCTGACAATACATGGAGATTCTGTATTGATTTCCATGGGTTAAATGATGTAACATCTTTTGATTGTGAGCCTATGCCTACTATTGAAGATGCCCCTTTCCAAAGAATCTAAAATGTATACAGCATTTGCTACAAATAGAGGATTAATGTATTTTGTTATGATGCCCTTTGGTTTGAAAACTGCTTGTGCCACGTTTGTGCGCTTATTGAGAGAGGTTATTTATGGACTTAGAAATACTACTTGTTATTTTGATAATATTGTTGTACATAATACTAAATGGTCTGACTAGGTTGCGGTTGCATGATCTAACGGCTGGGATCAGCAAGTGCTACTTTGGTTATCCTAAGATCAAATACCTTGGTTTGCTGCTTGGAGACAACGCCCTAACACCACTTGACGCAAGAGTGAAATCTATAATAGAAATGCCCCTTCCTAATACAAAGAAGGAATTACGATCTTTCCTCGGTACAGTAGGATTTTATAGAAAATTCATTCCTAATTTCTCAACCATAGCTGCTCCATTGAATGATATGCTTAAAAAGCTCAGTAGTAATAAACTGAAATGGAATGAAATTCAGAATGACAGTTTTCAGAAGTTAAAATCAAAGCTTTCTAATAATCCTGTGCTTTGCTTACCTAACTATGATAAGTCTTTTTATTTAAGAACGGATGCTTCTGATAATGGGTTGGGTGCTGTGATTCTCCAAGAAGTTAATAACATTAAAATGCCCATTGCTTATGCCAACCGAAAGTTATTAGAAAGAGAGAAGAATTATGCTACAATTGAAAAAGAATGTCTAGCTATTGTGTGGGCAGTAGATAAGTTTAAGAATTATTTGTTTGGTAAGGAATTTGTCTTACAGACAGATCAGCAACCTCTTACTTATTTAAGAAATATGAAGAACTCCAATAGCAGATTGATGAGATGGTCCCTCACCCTGCAGTGTTACTCGTATCGAATTGAGTATATTAGAGGCCAAGATAATGTGGGCGCTGATATACTTAGTCGGTGTCCTGTGTAAATATATGAATGTTGTTTCAATCTATCACTCCTAATAAAATTTGAAATTTTCTCTTGGTAAAGGGGAATTGTAAAGGATTTGGATAGAATGAACAACGTATAATTTCTTTATAATATGATTCGCTGAATTGTAATGCCTAAAGAAAAATGTATCTCCCTTGGTTCTGCGCATGCGCGGTGGTATACTACTTGTACCCCCACTCTGGAGTAGGTAGTCCACTTTGCTACGACTCTTACTTGGATGAGTACTCGGTACACCTGCTCGTCAGTTTTTGAATATTTTTTATACATTTTCATAAATATCTATTGTGTGAATCATCGGGGGTAATATGAAATAGCAATCTATTTATTTTAGATTATTTTGCATTACAGCCTTTTTTTTGTTGTTGTTCAATTGATTAACTGGATATCTGCCGGCCGGAAGTGCTGTGAACTGACCCGAGCCAGCTTTAAGGTTGAATTATACCTGTTGACCATTGAAACGTTCTCCAGGAATGCAAGAACGTCCACCAAGTCCTGGAACGTATTCCATGTAGACATATCTATGATTGTATATATATATATATATATTTTTTTTTTTTATTCTTTATGCACAATGTATGCTATATTTGTTAAGATAGAATTTAATTTATCCTTATGATTCATGTGACTGACGGATGACCCCTCCGATTCTTATAAAACGAAACAAAAAGAAAGACGAACCATCTACAATATATATATATATATATATATATATATATATATATATATATATATATATGTATGTATGTATGTATGTATGTAAATATATATATATATATATATATATATATATATATATATATATATATGTGTGTGTGTGTGTGTGTGTGTGTGTGTGTGTGTGTGTGTGTGTGTTTGTGTGAATTCGATCTCATTCTGGATTCTAGTCTAGTGAGTTCCATGTCACGGGGAGAGTGGGGAATGAAAAGGATATATATATATGTATATTTGTGTGTGTGTGTGTGTGTGGGTTGGTGGGTTGGTGGGTGGGTGTGTTTCTGTGTAGGTGTGTGGGTATGTGGGTGGTTGGACGTGTGTGGGTAGGGAAATCTCATGTAGCAAATAACATTTCATATTTTCTTTAAAGAAAAAAAAGTGGAATATTGTTGTCATGATATGATCATAACAATACAATTACGATTAAAAATAATTAGCGTTAGTATATCAACAATCTGCGTGTGCAGAAAAAACATATTTCCCTAAAATAACTATGCATTTCTGACTTTAACAGAGATGTGAAATTGGATTATTTCCAATGAGAAACCGGCCGACGATAAAACAGCTTACGTGAAGAAGTCATTAAGATCCTTAACAGCTACAGACACTTTATCTAGAGTTGTGACACATTGGTTCGTAAGGCCCAATTTTGTATATTTAGTGGAGACATCAATATACTTTCTCGAGGTCCTACTTGACATAAATCACAGTGACCTAATGTCCCCAAGGCAGTGTTAGTCTCTGATGACCTGTCAGCTGTACTCATCATGAGTCAGTGAGTCTAGCAATGGTTCTGAGCGATGGTTGCAAAAGAAATTCTAGAAGGAAATAGTGATTGTGTATAATGTTTAGGTATAAGTAGGTAGGTAACACTTATATTCCCACGGACTAAAAAAGTAGTGAATATTGTATACACAATGTGATATCATTATAGCTGTCCGGAAAATCTGAGTAAAAAGGGATATAGCAGGATACTTATTCATTGGGAGTAAAATATATCTATCGATTGATTTTCAAAAGTCATTTGACGTTTAGCGAGCTAGAAATCCCATTAAAGGCAAACATTACGATTTAAGATAAAGTATATGTTCCTTCCCATATTAAGAAAAAAGCACGTGTCATAAACCACATCCCCGGTATAATAGACATCCAAATAACCAATTATTTCCCCTTAAAAGAAGAAAGAAAAAAAAAAAACGCATCCATTACCCTACTCTCGAGCGTATGTGAACGAAACAGCTGATCGATCAGCTGTAAGCAAACAATAATAAACGATCGAGAGGTACCACTCGCTTACAAATTATATCACAAAGTTTTCTTCGTCGTGAATACCTTTTTTCTTCAGGAGAGAAAGGGAAAGGATATTATCCGTCCTGAAGGGGATAGGACATGTGTCTAAAATATATATTAAGCTGGGTGGTTTGAAATTCCGAATCCATCTGAAAATAAGCTAGAGTGATGATTGTTGTGGTGGTG
>BOPN01005467.1:15000-17500 GCA_017312705.2 Penaeus japonicus
AGAGAGGAAGAGGAGCTTAGATAGAAAGAGAGAAAGGAAGAGCAAGAAAAAAGAGAGAAAATAAAGAAACTAGAAGAAAAGAGAGTGAAACCGATAGAAAGAGACAGGAAAGAACAAAAGGAAAACAAGACGAAAGCAAAGAATAAAAAATAAAAAAAGACAAGAAAGAGAAGTAGCCAAAAGTGTTGCTTAATGGAACTATCCTAGTTGCATGACGCATGACGGGGAATGGAATTTACAGGCCTTTTAGCTTTACCTTTTTAGCTGACTGCCTCTCCCTCTTTACTTCAGTACCAAAAAATGGATTTACTTTCAAGTTATTTTTTGAACGTTCGGGTTTTTCTCAGGATTGTTCTTGTTCTTGTTTTTGTTCTCGTTTCTTTGTTTGTGATTTGGTTGTTGGATTATTTTTTTATCATATTGTTGTGTGTGTGTTTTTTTGTTTTTGTTTTTGTTTGTTTGTTTTTTTGTATTCATTTGCTTCTAACTTTGTTGCTTTTATAACTGCGCTTTGTTGGCTGTTTTTTTCTGATTTCCTTTTTTTAACCAATTTATTTATTCATTTTCGTTTTCTATATGTTATAAATTTTGTTGTTGTTTTTATATTTACTATGTTCTTACGCTCTTTTTCAGGTCGTTTTCTTTATTTGATTTTGAGGTCTTCATTTGTTGTTTTGGTTCTTCATTTGTGTTTTCGTAATTTGTTTATAGTTTGTGTTTTCTTAATTTAGTTGTGATTGTTTTAAATGACTTATTTTGGTTGTTTTCTTAGAAGTGGTTTTAGAATTACTGTTTGTAAATAAGTTTTTTGTTTGTTTGTTTGTTTGTCTTAGTTTTTTTGTCTATTAGTGATGATCTTCTCCGTTTGTTTTGTTACTGTTGTTTTCTTTACCCAAAATCGTTTTAGGATTGCTTTTTCTATTTTAGATATCTTTAAAACGTCTGTCTGTTTGTTGCTTTGCTGTATGTCGGTGTAATTATCATGAAATATGTAAGTTTTCGTGTTCATTTTCCTTTTTTTTTTTTTTTTTTTTTTTTTTTTTTTTTTTTTTTTTTTTTTTTTTTTACACATATTCGCCTGAATTTTGAAGAATACGCATCGTGAATATATCATGGGGCGTTTGATATTACACGGTAGAAAAAAAAAATGATAGGTATAATATTTGAGAAGTAATTCATCAAAGTATTTACTTAAAAAAACAACTCTAACGTAAATAATAAAAATATATGGAATAGGAGTTAAAGTTTAGATTTTCTTTTCTTTTTATTCCTTGAAATGTGTTGGATGTCGCGTTCAAATGCTTTTTTTATCTTATTTTTCTTTACTTTATTTCCTTCCATCGTTTTTATTCTATTACTTTTAACATTTCTTTTCCTTCTTTTCCCGTTTCATTTTTTTTCTTAGTTTTTCTTTTTTCTGAATATTCATAAACATACAAAAGAATATATACATAAATACATAATATTTTTATCTTCTTTTTTCCTAAATATTTATAAACATAAATATATACTTATATATAAATATGTATTTTTTTTATTTTTTCATTTTTTTTAGGGGGGGGGGGGTTATGAACAAACAAATGACTGGGATAAACTTCTCTTATATGAGATGATGTCACCTGCTGCTTTGAATTGATGTCAGATCAATATCCTGAAGTTGCATTCAGGAATTAAATTACTTCTCTTCCTTTTTATTTTTCCTCTCCTCTTCCTCCTGTTTATTCTTCTTCTGTTTCACCTCCTTCTTCTCTTTCTATTTGCTTTTCCTCTTCTTCTCTGTTTATTCTGCCTCTGTTCCTCCTCCTTCTCCTTCTCTTTCTATTTACTTTATTCTTCTTCTCTTCCTCCTGCTCATTCCTCTTCTGCTTCTCCTTTTCCTTCTTTTCCATCTTCTTCTCGTCGTTTACCTTTTCCTTTTTCGTCTCTTGCATGTGCATCTCTGCCTCTTCCTTCTTTCTTTATTTCATAGTTTACTCCTTTCTTTTTCTTTGCTTATTTTTCTCCTCCTTTATCTGATTTTCCTTCTGCATTCCCCTCATCTTATCATTATAATTTCTATCACTATCATGATTTATCCTCCTCCTTCTTCTCCTACTCTTACTACCCTTTCTTCTGCTTCATTTTTTCTATTTTTGCTGCTAATTCTTTTTTCTCCTCCATCCTCTTCCTCCTCCCCATTCTTTTCTTTTCTTTCTCCTCCACCCACCTCGACATTTGTCTCCTTTGATAATGTAGTTCAATCTCTCATCTTCGCCCCTTCTTTCCCTTCATCTGGTCCATCATCATCCACCCTCTTCCATTTTGTTTTTTCTCTACCCAGCTTCTTGATTAGTATGTAATTCTCTCTCTCTCTCTCTCTCCTTCGCCCCTTTATGTGATTCATCCTTCCCTCACCTCGACTTTCTTCTCCAGTTATTATTTCTTCATTGACCTCCTTTATTTCTCTATTTATATTTATGTATAATTTTTCCATTTTTCATTTCCTTTGTCATTGTCCATT
>BOPN01005467.1:27500-35000 GCA_017312705.2 Penaeus japonicus
ACCATATATCAATTACAAGTTTCCTGTTAGAGCAATTTCTAAATTAAGAAAATGTGAAACTCTCCCGCAAGTTAAAAGTTATCTTTACTTTCTCAGGTCGAGCAACTGTTGCCAGAAATGTGACAAAGAACTCGATAGAATTCTGAATTTTTTCCCCTTGTACTTCTTGCTCGTCCAGGCGCACCGCTGGTGAGACATGGTGTGTGTGTGTGTGTGTGTATATTGCTTCTATCTCTCTCCTTTTCTTTTTCTTGCTGTGGGATTGGTCTCGAATATATTGTCTGGAAAATGTACATCGTATTCCGCTTCATTTCACCTCATGAACGCGTTGCTATTGACCAAGGAGAGAGAGAGAAAAAAATTGTTCTTTCTTCCTCACGAAATTTCTTTCCGTAATGAACACGTGTTTTTCTTATTTCCCTATTTACTTCTTTAGCTTATTCTGTTATATGCAGTTCATCTTTTTGGCCAGAAATATTTCCAAAGTTGTCCTTGGAAAACCTCCGTTGTCGAAACGCGTCAAATACATCTCTTGCGTCGGTAAGATATTCAGTCTCATTCATACCTTTCTTCTACATTTTTCGGTATGAACTTTGTTCATATATATATACATATATATTTATATATATATATATATATATATAAATATATATATATATAATGAATCAATGTTGCCAGAGGAAACAACCTTTTTTCCAGCTTTGAGATAACAAATAAAACTTTCTTTGGTGTAGAAAACAGAAACTTCTTTATTCAAAATTGGTAACCAAACGTTTCGAGCGTTTAAACACTCATCTTCAGTGGAATTATCCTTCAATAATATATATACAATAATATAATATATATACGATAATATAACATATGATTACATGTTAATAGTGGTAATTACCATAGGAGCCAGAAGAACTACAAAGTGAATAATTATTAAATCAAACAAAAGGTAATGTTACAGAAAACAATTATCATACAAGGAGTATATCCAAAATTCAATTAAATAATTTCGGTAATGGTAGAAAACAGGTAAATACACAATAGCCGTGAAACAACAAGTTATATAGTCTATAAGATTGAATTACAACTAAATGTTATAAAATCTTTCAGAAAAAAATTGTGTGTGTGTGTGTGTGTGTGTGTGTGTTGTGTGTGTGGGCGTGTGAAAACCCACTACCCACATGAATCGGAGCCCCATGACAGCCCATCCTCCGCTAGACAACCAAGCCTCCAGGATCTCTCACTAACCCCCTCATCTGAGAGCATCACCGTATCCGATCGGGACAGAAGAATACTTGTTCACACAACATCCAAGGACTTGCCAAAGTCAGCGTACTATTAGGCCTAGGATAAAATAGTCACCAGGATAAGGTAAAGTTCAGATGGCCGATATCATTGCAAAAACCATTGCAAAAAAATATCATTGCAAAAACCCACATGGAATTTATAATATGGCCGATGCTAGGGGGGGGGTTGTCAGAGGTAATCTAATTCATGATCATAAACAGCTGTTGTAGTATTTCAAGAGAGGGAGAAAGAGTGAAAGGATTGAATGGGGTGGGGAATGGAGAGTTAAATAAATGGATAAATAGATGAATAGATAAAAGGGGGGAAAAGACAGAAATACAAAAATATACCCTCACTTACACAGTGAACAGTCGTATGAAATTAGTTTGAAAAGAAATCGATAATGATCACAGAGCATTAACAGCATTCCTGATATACCTCAAGGCTGGACTCCGCCTTCACATCGTGGCTCCAGCATGAGAGTGAAAGCCGATGACAGCCTCTTGGAAAGCGAGGAGGTAGAAGATCTCAGAGGAATGAATTCCTCCTTTTATCTCTAAAGAGAGAGAGAGAGAGAGAGAGAGAGAGAGAGAGAGAGAGAGAGAGAGAGAGAGAGAGAGAGAGAGAGAGAGAGAGAGAGAAAGAGAGAGAGATTGAGAAAGAAGGAAAGAGAGAGAGAGAGAGAGAGAGAGAGAGAGAGAGAGAGAGAGAGAGAGAGAGAGAGAGAGAGAGAGAGAGAGAGAGAGAGAGAGAGAGAGAGAGAGAGATTAAGAAAGAAAGAAAGAAAGAAAGAGAGAGAGAGAGAGACTGAAAAAGAAGGAAAGAGAGAGCGAGAGAGATGTAGATGTTAGCCCTTTTATCTGCCCATTTTTCCGTTGAAGATTCAAATCGAGAAGTCGTCGGTTACGCTTTGTGGGTTCAATTCCACAGTACCTGCGGGGGAGGGGGAGGGGGAAGGGGGGGGGGGAAGAGAAGAACACATCGAAGGAAAATAGAAATGCTAGTGAAAGGAGAGGGAAAGTAAATGGGAAGTGAAGCGAAAGGAGAGGTTAAGTGAAGCGAAAGGAGAGGTTAAGTGAAGCGAAAGGAGGGGTTAAGTGAAGTGAAAGGAGGGGTTAAGTGAAGTGAAAGGAGGGGGAAGGTGAAGTGAAAGGAGTGGGAAAGTGAAGTGAAAGGAGGGGAAAATGAAGTGAAAGGAGGGGGAAAGTGAAGTGAAAGGAAGGGGGGAAGTGAAGTGAAAGGAGGGGGAAAGTGAAGTGAAAAGAAGGGGGGAAGTGAAGTGAAAGGAGGGGGAAGGTGAAGTGAAAGGAAGGGGGGAAGTGAAGTGAAAAGAGGGGGAAAGTGAAGTGAAAGGAAGGGGGAAGTGAAGTTAAAGGAGGGGGAAGGTGACGTGAAAGGAGTGGGAAAGTGAAGTGAAAAGAAGGGGGGAAGTGAAGTGAAAGGAGGGGGAAGGTGAAGTGAAAGGAAGGGGGGAAGTGAAGTGAAAAGAGGGGGAAAGTGAAGTGAAAGGAAGGGGGAAGTGAAGTGAAAAGAGTGGGAAAGTGAAGTGAAAGGAGTGGGAAAGAAGAAAAGAGAAGAGAAGGCAGCACGAAGCAAAAAGAAAAGTTGTGAGAGAGCATAAAAAGAGAGAAGATAGTAGAGAGAGGAAAGAGACCAACCTCCTGACACACACCCTCCCCCTCCCCTCTGCCCCGCCCCAGTTTCCCAGGAGCAAGGTGGGACCACCTGAAATAAATCCTAATTCTCTCACAGTGTGAGTAAGCTGATTGCATGTCGTTTATAAATAGTCTTTACTACTAGAATGTGTCATGTAAGCAATTATCCGGAGCAAGCGAACGTGTGGTCGTTATCATTAAAGCACACATATGGGCGAATAAATGCCAGTGCGTAGAATGAGATAACATCCGGTCTTCATAACGCAAATGTTTAAGCACGTCTCATTATGAGGAGAGTGAATTGCATTAATAATTCATTCATTTAAAGCAAGTAAAAAGAGAGGGGTTTTGTCAAATTCAATATAAAGATTAAGAAAAGTAGTATTAAATTGACATAAAGGAGGGAATGTGATGAAGGAACACAGATAAGTCGTCAAAGAGGGAAAGGAAGAGAGAGAGAGAAAAACGAGAATATAAGTCATTCATATATATATATATATTTTTTTTTTTTTCAAATCAAGCATATAACATTTCTATTTTTCTTGATTTAAAAAAAATTTCCGAAACAAAAAGAATCGATTTTTTTTTTATAAGTGGCCGAATTACATTATCATAATCACTCTTATGACTTGTCGTTTGATCATATTTATCATTCCGTTTCTCTCTCATCACTCTCTTCTCTTACGCGTTTACTCTTTCGCTTAAGAGACAAATAAATGAATAAAAAAAACACGAAATATGAAAGAGAAACTTACGAACGCTAGACATAAAAACGGCCAAGTGCCCATGTTGCCTGGAAGTTTAACTAAACTTTTGGGTCAAATTTCCGCACTTTTTTTTAGCGAAACAGGACTGACCGTTGGGTACAAACAAATAACTGCAGACCTTTTTTTCGGTGTTTAAACAAAATTGTCCCTTTTCTCGCAGGCAATCACGTCGTTTCCATGAATTCTCAGTGCTGATTTATGCAGAAAAATAAGTTCGTGTATATAGTCTTAAATCTTTCACCCACTTTCAAATACACAAGCATTTGGTCTTCAACTCTTGACATATAGATCTACACGTATGTACATAGCTTAGCATACATGTGTATCCAGTTTCCAAGGAAACTATATGTGCGATCTAAATCTAGCTCAGTCGATAGACTATATAATCAGTCTAACTTGCAATCTTGCTTTTTGTCTTTTTTTTTTTCTCTAACCTTCCTTTTCCCTTTTATTTCACTTTTTTACTGTTGTTTAATTTCTTATTTAACTTAATTTCGCCTTCCTCTTCGTGTCTTTACCCAGTAAGCGTTACTCAAACAGACTCAACAATTGCATAATGCATCGATGTACCTAAACTCTATATTCTAACACGTTTATATATTCTTGACATATCCGCCCATAATCATACCACACACATACGCATACATTCATCCAAACGTACATATACATACACAAACATGCACGCACACACACACAAGCTGTTTACCAGACTACATGCAATCAGGTTCAGTTCCTTTGACAGACCGAAGAATTAGCTTACTTCAGGTCTATTTTTCTCGTCATGTAATTGCACATTACCTCCGGCTTACTAGCCATGGTCATGTTATTTAGACCATGTTCTTACCTGCCTGGGAAGGGGGTTGTGCGTTCCCTATGTTCACTTTCGTATAGCATTTATGTTTCCCTTTTTACTACCATGCGGATCATTTTCACTCATCATCATCATGTTCGGAATTAAGAGTGAGTGATTAAAGTATTTGAAGTATCGGCTTTGAGATTGCAACGTCGACGTATATGAGAGGAAATCAAATGTGTATTTTTCAAAAAGTTGTAATCGAGAATTGTGGAAGTACAGGTGCTGCTCGTAGGAAATCAGATGGGGTACATTACATATAAGTCGATTATTTTTACTAGTGCTCTCTCTCTCTCTCTCTCTCTCTCTCTCTCTCTCTCTCTCTCTCTCTCTCTCTCTCTCTCTCTCTCTCTCTCTCTCTCTCTCTCTCTCTCTCTCTCTTTCATGAATAACAGCAGGCTCGTGAATTTAAAGGTTACTGAAGAATCAATTTACTAGTGCTCTCTCTCTCTCTCTCTCTCTCTCTCTCTCTCTCTCTCTCTCTCTCTCTCTCTCTCTCCTTCTCTCTCATCCTCTCTCTCTCTCTCTCTCTCTCTCTCTCTCTCTCTCTCTCTCTCTCTCTCTCTCTCTCTCTCTCTCTCTCTCTCTCTCTCTCTCTCTCTCTCTCTCTCTCTCTCTTTCATGAATAACAGCAGGCTTGTGAATTTAAAGGTTACTGAAGAATCAATTTACTAGTGCTCTCTCTCTCTCTCTCT
The DNA here is from genome assembly GCA_017312705.2 of Penaeus japonicus. Classification (NCBI taxonomy): domain Eukaryota; kingdom Metazoa; phylum Arthropoda; class Malacostraca; order Decapoda; family Penaeidae; genus Penaeus; species Penaeus japonicus. The sequence goes on from BOPN01005467.1 coordinate 32,749, forward strand.
CTCTCTCTCTCTCTCTCTCTCTCTCTCTCTCTCTCTCTCTCTCTCTCTCTTTCATGAATAACAGCAGGCTTGTAAATTTAAAGGTTACTGAAGAATCAAAGCAAAGAGGGTATTTCACCTCATATTTACCATATGACAGAGTGAAAGTTAACAATGAGAAGATACATGTCAATATTTGCATTCTTCGAATGACAACATTTACGACCGTTAAATCCAAACCAAAGAAAATTATACAGAAAGTTGTTTAGTTACTGACACATTGGCATCCCTTAAAGAAAGTTCCACTTAAGATTTCATATTAAGAGACAACTAGCATAAAGTAATTGGCGTAGGATAGTAATGGTGTATTTACCTGAATTAATTACGTGGCTAATGAAGCAATGAAGGAAGTGGACTAGACCCTTTTTACAACGGATTTTCTTTGGTAGATTTACGTGACTGATTTAGATTGACCCTTGTATTAAATAGATTTTTTTTCTAATAATGTCAGCCATCAATCGAATTCAGGCATAACACATAAATTACTGCAAGAGTATTGTCACTAACGCTAAGAAAAAGAAATAAGTCGTTATTTAAACCTTTAAACAAGTCCCAAAATGTAACAACGATGCAGAATAATATCTTGTTAATGCAAATGAAAAATTATAGCAGTGATTATAGTGTAAAATTCTTATGATTGACTTACTGAAACTACAGAACATTAATGAAGAACTCTTTAATTTGTTTTCATTTTCGGCTGAAAAAATTATTTTCTTTCGTTGACAACTGTTGACATTTCATAATACATAAGACCTTTGCACTGTGCAATTTCAATATAGAAGTGACAATTTCAAGCTAGGTGATAATCAGATTACCTCTGTTTATAAAGATCTATCTTATGACAAACCGAACTGCAATTCACTGAAATGCAAAACGAATACTCCGCATATTGGTAAAACATGAAGATGGAAAATAATTTGTTGACATTGGAAGCCAAGTCTCAATACAAGATGAAACAAGAAAGGTACTGAATAAAAAAAAAAAAAAAATGCTATGCCATCTGGTGAATCTAATGAGAAAATTAAAGTTGGATGTGAAAAAAATCACAGCATCGCAAACAATAAAAGCAAAATAAAGTGGAGAGAAAATAGTTTCCTTCTTTGGGACAATATGAGGTTCGTGAGGTTTCACTCATTATCTATCACTTCGTCTGTATCATTACATCATCGCCTCTCACATGAGTGCCAAATAAAATAAAAGATTATCTAGACTGGGTTGGAGACACTGCACGGCACATTCTTATGTTGTAACACCTTTCATCATCTTTCTAGCGGCTATGTTGAAGAGCTTCATCCTCAACTGGATGGACGCCATCTGTTGCTGTGCTTCATTGCATTCTGGAGCCTCTAACTGATACCTCCTGTTGAGAAAAAATGCTCATTTTATTTACTGGGCATCTAGATATATCTCTATGTTGAAAAACTGTTGGTAATCTATATCAGTGTATTTACAGATATCCCTATTTTCACCCCTAAATCCACATACACAGGTATGAATATGAAACAAACAAACGTAAAAATATGTTACCTGCAAGTAGCCAGGGTCACGGGCTGCATTGTTGCCATGGAAACCGACTTTTCCCATGTGTTGCACGACGTACTGTTGAAAGAGACGTTATTTTAAGATTTATCAATACCTAACTAATTGCAGAGTAAAACTCAAATGATCCCTAATATTTAGAAAAAAATATATATAGACAAATCAGTATGTATCACATCATTTATTGCAATAACTGATGTCATGAAGTTTTATATTTCTCATATTTCATACTTTTAGATAATTGCTCAAGGTTTAGATGAGAACGACACAGCATGGGATCTGGCATGTAATGTATGATAATCCTATAAAGGGCGTGCTTTTGAAGGACTCGGCGGAAATGAATACTTTACTTAGTAAGTATTATAACTTCGAATGGAGGTGCAATTTACTGTATCATGTCAAAATACGCTGCTGCTGAATTTGCCCTTTTGTCGTATTCAAATTCTGAATAAAGTAACATATGATTAAGTTTGAAATTACTTTACCCTTTGGGGTTCCATCAGTTAACAGTATAAAAAACGTCTCTAAGTAGGAAACCGTACAATATGGTTCAGCAGAGTATAAGTGAAGCGATTCAGAATTTACTTGAAAGAAGAGCCACAGCCATCAGCAACAATATCCATGCTCTTAACTTACCAAAAAGAGTCGGATCTATAAAGTAATGATCCCCTTAC
>BOPN01005467.1:72500-75000 GCA_017312705.2 Penaeus japonicus
CTCGAGGAGGAGCTCAATCGTGAGAGGGAGAGGCTGGGACTCAAGGCCAAGAAGGGCGTGCCAGGCAAGCAGGCGGGGAGCTCTCAGCCCCCGAAGCAGGGCGGCAAGCAGAAGCAGGCAAGCAAGCAGAAGAAACAGCCCGCCACGCCCAAGAAGGAGCAGGCCAAGAAGGGCAAGAAGCGTTGCAACTGATGATCCGGAGGCGAGGCTGCACCATATAGAATGATGATACTAAGGGAAAAAAAAAGTAAAAAAAAGAAAAAAAAAGTAAAAAAAAAGTAAAAAAAAGTAAAAAAAAAGTAAAAAAAAAAAACAAAAAAAACATATATATGTATACATCAATAAATATATACTGATCACATATAGACTGGGTATATATATGCTGTATCTCTCTCTATATATATGTATGTGTGTGTGTGTGTATGTGCGTGTGTGTGTGTGTATGTGTGTGCGTGTACACACAACTTTTCTCTGTCTACGTCTCTGCATCGAATCTGCTATTAGTCAGACGTTTATTTATACGTCAGCACTTTATATTCTAAAAATCAAACAGAAACACTACCGTCGTTCATTTAGGAACCGCAATTTATAGGAAACAATACTACAGATATATAGAAATAGTATGCCGTTCCTCAATGCACTGAACACCATTTCACTCTGTTGAGAGAGAAGCTGGTTTCTGATGTAATATAATTGTGTATTATTTCACTGTAGCAACGGGTCCACCATAAAAGCTAAAAAGAAAAATAATGGAAGGTGCAATCATCGCGACTGAGGAGAGAACATGGCATCGCGTCTGCCAGCTTTGAATCTTCCAAGGTCGTGGCATTCTCTATTATGAGGGTAAGAAGTGACAGACCATGACTGCCAGGTGAATCATCAGCTCTTGACTCGAAAGTCGTTACTCTCGTCTTTTTTTCTTTTCTTTTTTCGTCAATTTCCGGATTTTTGCCTAATTACATTCTTCCTCGTGTGCCGCACCTATTTGTATTGTTTCCAGTCATGTCTAGGGAGTGAGTGGTCTAAAATTCGCTATCTAAAAAGTCGGGCATAATTACCATCATCGTCTTGGTCAATTAATTTCGTTTTCGATAAAGTAGAAATAAATGACATAGGCATTTTGTTTAAGAAAGTGACGACACACACACACGGATACACACACACACACACACACACATATATGTACATCTATAATATTAATTCAAAACGCATTTCTTGCGTTGTGAAGTCTCATTTATACCAACATCTACATCACCTTTTTCCCTTTTTCCGATATCCCTTGGCAACGGGAGATATACAAGACACTAGATTTCACTTTAGAGCAAAAGCCTCAGACTTTGAGGGGTGCGCATTAGCATACCTCCATTGCCAAAGTGGTCTGTTGCCTGATAGTGGTCGATGGGCTGTCAGCTGATGCGTCCTGAGCTGGACTATTCGGTAGATAAAAAAACACTTAGTTGATTAAGTACTCATATTTAGTTGTGTGTGTGTGAATGTGTGTGTAAAACTATATGTAATATACCGAGAGAGAGCGAGAGAGAGAGAGAGAGAGAGAGAGAGAGAGAGAGAGAGAGAGAGAGAGAGAGAGAGAGAGAGAGAGAGAGAGAGAGAGAGAGAGAGAGAGAGAACGAGAGAGGAAAAGACAAACAGGAGAAAAGAGGTACAAACCAGCTTCATAATATACACACAGATAAGATATAACGGAATGCCAGCTTCAGTGTCCATCCACAAGACAATCTGACAAACTTCGGAGTTCCACTTCCACCGGAGCGTTAAGAGAAGTCTTAAAGTTATCTAAAGTCTAATGTATGGAGATCAGTGTCAATTAAGGGGATTAAGTGTCATTCAAGCGAGTTATTTTGATCTTCTCTGCTATCCCGCTCCTTTATCGTAATCACCTTTCTCTCTCTCTCTCTCTCTCTCTCTCTCTCTCTCTCTCTCTCTCTCTCTCTCTCTCTCTCTCTCTCTCTCTCTCTCTCTCTCTTTCTCTCTTTCTCTTTCCCTCTCTCTCTCTCTATCTTTCTCTCTCTCTCCCCCTCTCCTTCTCTCACATTTGGGATAATCCCTACATCCAAAACCCTTCAGATAACCTAAATGTATCCGAGCATTAGCACCTCGGATGCGCTTAACCGTAGAGAATCCACACAGGTGTCACCCCAAGAGAACTACACAATAGAACACAGGTGTCAGGTGTGGTAGCTTAGCGTTGTATCCCTAAAACACTAATCTAAGAAAAGAAACCGACGTTATGTGAGGACCAGACGGTTGTTGTTAACATTAATCCCTGAGAAAGAGGAAGGAAGAAGTAAGAAGTCTGGGTACGAGGACCTCCGATAATAGGACAAGAGTCCGAGTAAATAAAACTGGGAGACGCGCCTTACCGATTTCGTGGCCGTCTAGACTAACGTAATGACTCTTCGAAACAGCGCTCTAGTAGATTCGACTAGCTCGGTTCGATTCACTCTCCGAATCAAGTTCTTTTCGAGACACAGAAACTTTT
>BOPN01005468.1:15000-22500 GCA_017312705.2 Penaeus japonicus
GTGAGAGAGAGAGAAAGCGAGAAAAAGAGAAAGAAAATGAGTAAAGGAGAATAACGAGAAAGGAATAAGAGAAAAGAAGCCACAGAAAGTAAAGGAAAACAACGAAAATGAATAAGAGAGAAGAAAACGCAATAAAGTAGAATGTGAAAGCAACAAAGAAAAAAATTAAAGATATGAAATTATCGGTTTATCTTCATCTATCTTTCATTCATTTTCTCTACTTTTCTATCTACATAGATACAAAGATTATTAGATAACTCGGCGAGGAAGGATAGAAAGAAAATACAGAAGGAAAGCTATATCAATTGAATATCCAGGAAAATCTATTGCTCAAAGTTCGCTTTATTAATCACCATCATCATCATTATCCTTCTCATTCTCTTCCTCCTCATCCTCCCCATCATCATCACCATTATCCTCCTCCTCCTCTTCATCATTATCATCATCATCACCCTTCTACTTCTCCGCATCATCATCTTAATCATCATCACCATCACCATCATCATCCTCATCATCATCAACATCATCATTAATAACATGATCATCACCATCATTGTTATCATAATAATCAACATCAATGATACTAATATTACGTCAATGTATGCATGTATATGGCTGAATAAGTGATCAATGAGGCCGTCACTCGTGCAACATTTTTCAATCGAGCTTCGTAGCTCAGTCAGTTGCGTGGAAGTCTTGCAGTCAAACGCCCCGAGTTCGCGTCCCCTTCATTAAACCAAAGAATTATTTTTATTCTTATTATAATCACAGTAGTATTATGTTATTGTCAGTGTTATTATTGGTATAATTTTTATCTTTATATGGTTATTAGTATTATCATCATTATCATTTTTATCATAATTGTCGTTATCGTTATCCTCATTAATATTACTATCATAATCATAATAAAATGTCATCATTGTTATCATTATTATTATCATTATTATTATTACTATCATCATTATTATTGATATAGATATGATTATATTGATATCATTGATATTATTATTACCGTTAAGATTATTACTATAATTATTATCATTATTATTATATTTTTAATCGTTATTATCATTACCATTAACATCATTATTATTATCATATCATCATCCTCATCCCTATCATCATCACCACCAGCGCCACCATCATCGTCGTCACCATTATCATCATCATAAATATCTTCATCATTATCATAACTGCCTTGGAAAAGGTATAAACGAGACAATAATTTCTCAAGACATGTTATTGACGCGTTTCGAATCACTTCGTACTCAGATTAATGTAATTCGAAACGCACACACACACACACACACACACACACACACACACACACACACACACACACACACACACACACACACACACACACACACACACACACACACACACTCACACACACGCACACACACACACATACACACACACGCACACATAAATATATATATATATATATATATATATATATATATATATATATATATATATATATATATATATATATATATATATAGGTATATATATATTTATATATATATATATATATATATATATATATATATATATATATATATATATATACATATATATATATACAGGTATATATATATATATATATATATATATATATATATATATATATATATATATATATATATATATATTTGTATGTATATATGCATAGGTATATATAAAACTATGTGAGTATGAGATGTAGGCTATGTAGGACTATATACGTATCCCTTTCCCTCAAAACCAGAAAGAAGAAAGGAAAGATGTAGCAGTAGTAACAGAAAGAGAAAAATAGAGAGAAGGAGAGAGGGAGAGAAAGAGAGAATCAGAGAGAAAGAGAGAGAGAGAGAGAGAAGGAGAAAGAAAGAGAGAGGGGGGAGGGGAGGAAGAGAGAGAAAGAGAAAGAGCGAGAGAGAAGTAGAGAGAGAGAGAGAGAAAGAAACAGAGAGAGTGAAAGAGAGAGAGAGGTAGAAAGAGCGATTAAGACAGAAAAATAGTTCTACAAAAGAAAGCACGATAAGGGAAAACTTAAGAAAGAGAGAAACGAAAAGAAAAACATAAATGGCAGATCCGTGGACCAAGTTAAGGTTAAGCAACAAAGATTCCCATTTTGCTTTGTTTATATTTCAGATCATTACCTTTTACTCCTAATTCAAATAATCCGTAACGAGTATGTTTGAATTTGAATTAGAAATAATCAAATAAAACGAAATCCTTTTCATGGAAGCTTAGAATACGTGTATAAGAGTGAAAGAGAGAGAAAGCGAGAAAAAGAGAAAGAAAATGAGTAAAGGAGATTGACGGAAAGTAAAAGAAACCAGCGAAAATGAGTAAGAGAGAAGAAAAAGCAATACAGTAGAATGGGAAAGCAACAAAGAAGAAAATTAAAGATATGAAATTATCTGTCTATCTTCATCTATCTTTCATTCATTTTCTCAACTTTTCTATCTACATAGATACAAACATTATTAGATAACTCGGCGGGGAAGGATAGAAAGAAAATGCAGAAGGAAAGTTATATTAATTGAATATCCAGGAAAATCTTTTGCTCAAAATTCGCTTTACTAAAGTGTTGGCCATAAATAGATATAAAATCGAAATAAAAATCGACACGTGCCATCATATACCAGATTAAAATCTTTGAAAAACCGTTAAACTTTGAGCGCCAAAAACTCAAACACACTTAACGTTCACTATTAAACGAATTAAACCAAACTTCCTACACCACACATAATTATATCTTGACGTCCATTCATTAAAAAAAAATCCCTTTATTAACTTAAATAATACACAATTTCTTCCCCAAATAAGAAACCTAAAAGGGAAAACAAATTTTAAAAAATCAAACTCGAACACGTCATCGGCCGAAGAAGAGTCAGTCTCAACGTGGCCGCCGACGGAGGAAGGTCGACGTCGTTTAGCGCGCTCTTTTAACTCTTCTAGGTGAGAATTATCATTGTTTATGTGACTATTTTCGTCTTTTATCATAGATATCTTTATATTAATAGATATTAACGACATGGAATTAGCTATCATCTAAAAAACTTTAACAGTTCGTTCAGAATTCCCGCCAAAAATCGCTTTGTGCTTTTTACGAAATTTTATCCGAGTGACTTATGGACTAAATTCTTTTTCTTCTTCATTATTTTTAAGTTCCTTTATAGAAATGGTATAGTCACTACCTTTAACATTAATTCAATGGCAAAATAATTGCATAATGAAGCATGATATCTAAAAGTTTAACTTATTCTTTTTTCTATGGGCGGCTTCCATGTATATTTCGTGCTTAGCTTCATTTCAAGGTTTTCAAACACTTAAATTGAGATATTTTGAGTTTACTATATACCTGTCCGACACACGACCTAACCTAACTTTATTTATCGTGTAATATAAACCAATCACCCGATGATGATATAAACATGATTAAACCTCAGCCAAACGTAACCTAAACTTAAACATATGTAATAGAAAATAGCCTTATGAACAAGCAACATAAATCTAAATGCAGTATAAACTAAATTAAGATAACTCTATACAAAGATATAACACGATTTAGCCCTATATCGCGTAGAACTTCACCTAACTTCACTTCAGGAAATATAACCTTGTCAAGACGTAAATAGGAATTAATTGAAATTCTCAAACAAGCCAAATTCTTGCCTAAATAGAAGAAAAAAAAGTCATATAAGAAGTCAAAACTTTATTCCAATATAAACGGACGAATTACAGATACCAAATTTTATGATGAAACAGGTGGATTAGATAAGAAAAAAAAAATGTTAAGAATTATTCTCAGATTTCGTGTTGTATCTTTTATGTATCAATTTTATTCTAGCGGGAAAGTGCTTTTTCTGTAGTTTCTCAGAGGTAACTATACCAGTTTTTGTCCGTATGGGTTGTAGTACTTTGCTTTATCAGTATCATTGATGTTACCATTGTAGTTATTATTATCATTATTTTGATAATATAGTTTATTGGTTGTGCAGATGTTGAACAGGATAAAAAAAAAAAAAAAAACTTGACAGGCATTTTAAATGTTATTTCCCTACGATTGAGCGAATATCAGATCATAAAATTAATGAATGAATGGCAAAGCTAGGAACTAAATCGAAACAAAATAAGAAAAAAAAACATATGCTGATTTTCGAAGATTCTGATTCATTTTTTCATATAATAAATTGGATGGAAATACCGTAAACAGCTGACGGCGAAACTGACCCATCCCTGAAAATCATCACAATACAAATGATTTACACCGTTGTTCTTATTATTCACTACCTTGTTTATCTCTTTTTCTTCTTCTTCTTCAGATAACCACAGAAGAGAGACGAAGGTCCTCAGGATGCCCTTGGACTTGAGCTCGGCCTCCAGCGACGACCTGGACTGGACACTGCCCGGCAAGGACCCGCAGCAGGGGAGAGGCGCGAGGAGGCGTTCCCGCAGGATCGTGACGAAGAACAAGAAGGAAGGGACGAAGCGAGAGGAGGAGGAGAAGGAGACGGAGGAAGAGGAGAAAGAGACGGAGAAGGAGGAGGAGAAGGTGGAGAAGACAAGGTATGTGCTCGCCACGCAGAGCCTATTCGCCGCCGAGAAGGTTCCTTCGGCGAGGAAGACTCAAGGACGAGAGCGCCGGTCGGCTGAGGAGGCCAGGGGGTCCAGGCACCTCGGCAGGAGCGAACTTCCGCGCCAGGGAGGGCCGTTCGAAGTCATCTGCGTCGTCGAGCATACGGATTCCTCGGGGCAGGGTGGGTGGTTATGTCCAGTTATATAATCTAGTTATATAATAATATTCTTTTATCTTTGAAATCACCGTCGTCAACAATAAGTGTCCTTGTTACTCCACTATCGTTATCATTATCTAAAGATCTATTTCGTGTTCATATTTTCTAAACATGAAGTGTAAACCTTCCTCCAGATGATACAGCGAGCAGGGGCAGACTTCAGGATTCTTGCGCCGTTCGCTTTCGAACGCATATAAAAAATTATCCAGTGAGTCCCTTTTCTTTTTTCTTTTTGTTTTATGACTGTGGGAAAATGTTTGACGTTGTTATATACTTTGGAGCAAATTGTTTCGCGGCGTCTCTCTCTCTCTCTCTCTCTCTCTCTCTCTCTCTCTCTCTCTCTCTCTCTCTCTCTCTCTCTCTCTCTCTCTCTCTCTCTCTCTCTCCCTCCCTCCCTCCCTCCCTCTTTCCCCCTCTTCCTATCTTTCTTTCTCTCCCTCCTTCCTTCCCTCCTTCCCTTCCTCTCTCTCCCTCTCCCTATCTCTCCCTCCCCCTCCCTCCCACCCAAAAACACTCGCTCTCTTTCTAACCCCCCTCCCCTCCCCCCTCACAACCAGCCCAGCGGCTACGGCTGCGTGAAGATCCGAGCTCTGAAGACCTTGCCCTCCATACTGGCGCTCGGCTGGTCAGATGTACTCAAGGGCGACATGGGCATCTGGGCAAAGGAAGATCTCGGCCGCAACTGCCTCTTCGGGCCGTACGAGGGCAAGAAGTCGCCATACCTCACACAGACACGCTACTGCCCCTGTTGCAATATGGTGAGTGGCTGAGAGGTTGGACATGCGGGATGTCTTTGGGTTGTGGGGTTGATTTTTTTCTTCTTTTTTTCTTTTTTATTTTGGGGGGAGGGTGGGTTGATTGTTGTGCTGATGGCGTGTGAAATAAAAACAAAAATGTTTTCTTCTATCTCTCTCTCTCTCTGTCTCTCTCTCTCTCCTCCCTCTCCCTTTCCTCTCCTCCCTCCCCTTTCCCCTCCTCCCTCCCCTTTCCTCTCCTCCCTCCCCTTTCCTCTCCCCCTCCACAAAAAAAAAAAAAAAAAAACACAACCACTATCCCCATCCGATAAAATCCACCTTTTAAACTCCCCCAAACCCCCCAACTGAACCTCACCCACCCACCCCTTCTTCAGGAGGAAACAACCCGCCTGGAGTCAACCCTCCCCGTCGACCCCGTGTTCCCGAAGTACAATTGGATGCGCTTCGTCCGTGGCGTGGGGTGTGGGCGTTCAGCCAACCTCAAGCCTTTACTTCATCAAGGACAGGTGTTTTATGCGTCCACTCGACCCATTATGAGGTAAGTTTTGTTATGTAGGGGTATTTTTTTTTTTTTTTTTTATTGACATTATCATTACTGTATCATTCTAATTTTCAATGTCATTATCGGTATTTTGTTATCATTATTTGCTGCTGTTCATATTGCTTTTATTTTTATTTTCTTTCATTTCTTTATTATTATTCAAAATCATCTGCTGCGTCAAAAAACTTGGGTCATCGGCTGCGGACTTTTAACATTTATGATTAAAAATCGTCTAAAATTGATTTGACTTATGCCATAATAATTAGATATAAGTGGAAAAATAGACATCAAAGTGGCAATTGCTTCCTCACTTCCGGTTTTATATTCATTCTTTCAAGAGGAGTGTCAATCAGTATCGGATGGGGGGGGGGGGGGAGCTTTCATCCTCTCTTTCGTACTTTTCAATCACTTTCATTTTTAGTTGACGTGCTTAGAGTAGATAAGGGTAATTTTTTTCTCTTTTTCATTTTTCCAGACATATTATTAAAAAGAGTACCCAATGTTATTCTTCACAATTTAGGAAACCAATATAATCTGATGTTCCTTCTTCCTAAAGTAGAAATAGATCCTTTTGGAAATATAAAGTAACTATACCTGTAGCCACTGAACGTCCGGGAAATTCAAAGAGCATAGCTTACGGAAGTCACACACGCACTCACGCACTCACGCAGTATATATATATATCATACCCTGGGCGCTTTCTACTCTAACCATACCTCGCATTCCGTGTGTTGATTTATTTATGGGCGTGGTTGCTGGAAATAAGGTTGAATTCATAATGATAATGATGTTGAGTTTTGTCTATTTGCGTTAATTTAAAGATTGTTATTAAGTATTATATCTCATCAGTGTTCTATTTCATGATTGCTAATCATATTCTGAAGACAATGAAATTAGATTTTTAAAGAGAAAACTTTACAAATCCAGTTTTCTGTTGTTATGGACTTTTAATAGATAAAGTATAAGATCTATCTATCAATATCACTAATTTTAACCACATTTATTAATGTAACACATTTCTAATTTCACTTCCCACAGGGGGACGGAACTTGTAGTCAAACTCGAGCCAGAATATTCAAGGTACCCGAAAACCAGAGATTAAGGAAGGATTTTTGATGTCTTGTAGTTTAAGTTGCCAGTGGGTGGAGCGTATAGAATATATATTTATATACATGCCCCCAACACTATATTTGTACACATAAAAAAAAATTTGTTTGGGTGTGTAGATTTAGCCGTGTTTATGAACTCTTGTGGATGCATCTATATTTAAGGATATATATAATATATATATATATATATATATAATGTATATATATGTATATATATATATTTATATATATAATATATATATATATATATATATATATATATATATATATGTATGTATGTATGTATGTATGTATGTATGCATGCATGT